>JAJAGP010004030.1:0-58609 GCA_025084515.1 Ancistrus triradiatus | reverse complement strand
TTGAGATTGGACGTAGTTATTAGGAGATAATCTAAACCTGTAAAGTTGCTTTGAGACAATGCTCCATTGTAAAAAGCGCTATATAAATAAATCTGACTTGACTTGACTTGACCATGGTTTAGCGGCCTGCACAGTTTCTGGTAGCGGAGCAGTGGTGTCCAAAACGGCTACAACAGCCGTATTGTTGACTGTAGCTAATAAAGTGTCAATTAATCCTGCTTAATGTTGTGCAATAAAGTTATCCTGTCTTCCAGCTCCCTGATTTTCTCATACAGATGGGCACAGCTGAGGCAGCCAGTTGAAGAAAAAAGTGAGGACATATTAGCTCTTAGTTGACAAAAAGATGGAGTAGATGGAAATTAGAGTGGAAGTACAGAGAATTTGATATTAATCTGGGTTTAAACTGGGTTGCTGCGATTGTTTATCCGTCATCAGCAACTGAAATTCCAAGACACACATCATGTCTGTGTGCCAAACTCGGTGGTGGCTAGTGCAAGTGGCAAGTGAAACTAAAAAAAAGAAATAGATTGAATTTGAGTTTAGAAAAAAATACGAAGAGTTACTTGACTGGCTGCTAGTGGCTACAAACAAACAGCGCATGTTACTAGAGGAACTGGCATCATCAGTGTAACAGTGATAGCAGTAGCCATGATAGGTTATGACTTTGCCAAGAGAACGAGTGTAGAATGAGAAAAGAAGAGGTCCCAGAACTGGAACTCCAGTTGTGAAGGCACGTGGTGCAGATTTTCTCCATGACAGCTAATTAGATAATCTCTCCAGGTAGGAAGCAAGTCACTGCCAGGCTGAGCCTGTGATTGCAAGACTGGAGAGGACAGGAAGGAGAATCTTGTGGTTTATGGCGGTAAAAGGTTGATGAAAGGTCTAGAAGGATCAGAACCAATGAGAGATTGGATGTTCTGGCAGTATGAAGTTTCACAGCCATTTGGGCAGTTTCTGTGGAGTGTGCTGTTTTAAAGCAAAACTGGTTGTGATCCTGTAGGTCATTCTGTACAATAAAAGCAGAGAACTGAAACTGGTCTGTAATCATTGATGTCTGGGACGTTGAGTGTAGGCTTCTTTAAGATAGGAATGACTCTTGCACTCTTGAAAGCAGAAGGAACATGACCAGACATAATGTAGTTGTTCATGAGAGTGGTGAAGAAAGGATAAAGGTCTCATACACCACAAAATGGCAAGTGAACCACAATCTTATGCTCTCTTTTGAATCTTTTTCTGGGTCTTGAAAGTGTTATTAGGGTTATTAAATCAAACTCCTTTGCAGTACATTTCGCATGTCCATAATCTAAATTAGCATGCATAAATTATTTGGTAATTTACCATAAATCTACTTGTATCCAGGGTGTTTAATTCTGTTCTGTCCATTCAATAAAGACTCTACAAAATGGATGGTTAAAGCTTTAAACTTGCTTACTTTATTAAA
Organism: Ancistrus triradiatus; assembly: GCA_025084515.1. Classification (NCBI taxonomy): domain Eukaryota; kingdom Metazoa; phylum Chordata; class Actinopteri; order Siluriformes; family Loricariidae; genus Ancistrus; species Ancistrus triradiatus. Next base: position 57,168 of record JAJAGP010004030.1, on the reverse strand, counting down.
CTATAACATAGTTTAATGTGCTTAACAAAACTTCCCAAGTGTCTCAACCCTTTCTGTCCATGTTGCAACAAATACATTCACAAGGTTCCTATTGTTACACAGTGTAGCAACTATAAGGCAGTATTAAAGGTGTCTCTTGCTGTAGAGTTACTGTAGATCCAATATTGTTGTCATATTTCCATTACTCTCTCAAGTTATTACCATGATTTTGCCATTTCTTACATTTAATAAACTTTTAAAAAGCTTTTAAAGGGCTTCTTTGAGATAGGAATGACTTGCACCATTGAAAGTATCAGGGAGTTGTTCATGAGAATAGTGAATAAAGAAAAAAGATCTTGATGCGATGGGACAAGTGTTAATGACATTGACATTAAAATTAAATAAAACATTTACATTTACATTTACAACAATTTAGCAGACGCCCTTATCCAGAGCGACTTACAGAAGTGCTTTGTAATCTTCCTAGGATACAGAACCTAGTAAAGATATAAGTAAACATTAGCTCAAGTACACAATCCAACTACAACCTACTCGTATCTGGTGTAGAGAATTTTTTTTTTTTAAAGGAGGATATGCAGTTTTTTGCAGTTTTATTCACTTTAGTCTTTAGTCGCCTCTTGAAGACAGCAAGACACTCAGACATTCAGACATCCAAAACATTGATGTGATAGAGCTTACACACTTAATAATAAATGTTAAGCTTCTCACATCATCAAATTAATGTATAATTTCCCTTGTGATAATTCCACGTTTCACTTTTTGTTTTGTTTTGTTCAAAAAGAAGTTGCAGTTTTGTATGAAGGTTTAAACTAAATTCCATCAGAGTTTGGAAGCAAAATATGTATATGTGTGTGTTGAGCTCGAAAGTATTCTTATCTGCAAAAGGGGGGGGCACTGCAGAAACGTTTGGGAACCACTGCCTTACTGGATACTCATTTGTACTCAAACTTGTTAAGATCTCACACTGACAAGTGTCATCCTGGTACTACATCAACTATTTGACTAGAAACTCCAGATAAGCTCTTTTTTGTTTTATTCACAAAGTTGGACGAACAATTTGCAGTGGTTTATTTGGACTAACAAATAACTATCTAAAATACCAATGTGAATTATCAACGAACAATATTTTAACTACAAATGTCCACAAGATGGCAGGGCAACAACACATATCATATGTAACAAAGGAACATGCAGGCTGCGCGATCATGACATTAATGCTTATTATTTTCAAGAATAGAAATCTCTGCTTTATTGTGAACTTCAGCAAAGATAGTAACTGCAGCCACGCCCTGTGTATGCTTATTGCTAGTCGAGTCTCGTTCAATTAACTACAGCAATTCAGTTTGTATAAGTAGGGTTTAATTTTATTTCCAAAGAATATAAGCATTATCTTATTTTTGCTGAATATGTAGCTGTAGCTGAGAGGTGCTGGTAGTATTGTCCTGCATTATCATACAGTCAAAATAAGCCAAAAAAACAAATCAGAAAGAGATTATGGGAAATCTCTTTTAGGTCACTTTAATTGACTGAGGCTAAAACTAAACCAAATTTCCACAGTTCATGTCTAATTTGTTGAGTTGTGGTTTAATGAAGCAATTCTCTTGATCCACAGTGGCAGCTTGGCAGAGGTTTGATTTGAACCCTGGACCTTCTGGTCCACAGTCCAGTACTACAACCCCTGGCAAAAAGTATGGAATCACCAGTCTTGGATGAGCACTCAATCAGACATTTCATTCTGTAAAACAAACTCAGATCAAAAACATGATACAATAATAAGGTCATTCCAAAGTGCAACTTGTTGGCTTTTAGGAACACTCAAAGAAATGAAGAGAAAACATTGTGGAAGTCAGTGAATGTTACTTTTATTGACCAAGCACAGGGAAAAAAATATGGAATCACTCAATTCTGAGAAAAAAAGTATGGAATCACTCAAATTGGAGGTAGAAAATAAGAAAAAAAATTATAGAAAATAAGGGACACACCCAGTCAATTCCTTCTCCCTAAAGGACACTCGCCTCAGAGTAGATCTCTGCTGTTAGTTATGCAGGTTTAAAAACACCTGCAGAGTCATGAACACCTGGAGGCTGCTGGACGACAAGTGGAAGTGCAAGGAAGAAAACCATGGCTCCAACAAGAGAAATGTCTCTTTGAAACCAAAAGAGAGGATTGTGAAACTTCTTGAAGAACGTAACTCTTCACGCATGGTTGCTAAAGATGTGGGCTGTTCACAGTCAGCTGTATCCAAGATATGGACCAAATACAAACAGCATGGAATGGTTGTTAAAGCCAAGCGTACTGGTAGACCAAGAAAGACATCAAAGCGTCAAGACAAACAACTTAAGGCCATTTGTCTTGAAAACCGAAAAAGTACAACTACACAGATAAAGCATAAATGGGAGGAAGCTAGAGCCAATATATGTGACCGAATCGTTAGAAATCGTCTAAAGGAAATGGGATTTCAATACAGGAAAGCTAAAAGAAAACCATCATTGACACCTAAACATAAAAGAACAAGACTGCAATGGGCTAAGGAGAGGCAATCATGGACTGTGGATGACTGGATGAAAGTTATCTTCAGTGATGAGTCAAGAATCTGCATTGGACAAGGTGATTATGCTAGAACTTTTGTTTGGTGCCGTTCCAGTGAGATTTATGAAGAGGCCTGCCTGAAGAAAACAACCAAATTGTCACAGTCCTTGATGATATGGGGCTGCATGTCAGGCAAAGGCACTGGGGAGATGACTGTGGTTAATTCTCCTATCGATGCACAAGTTTACACTGAGATTTTGTACAGTTTTCTCATCCCTTCAGTTGAACAGATGTTTGGAGGTGATGATATAATTTTCCAAGATGACAATGCATCTTGCCATAGGGCAAAAACAGTGACACATTCAGTCGATGTCATGGCCTGCAAATAGTCCAGATCTCAACCCAATTGAAAACCTGTGGTGGAAATTGAAAAAAATGGTCCACAAGAAGGCTCCGACCTGCAAAGCTGATCTGGCAACTGCTATCAAAGAGAGTTGGCACCAAATTGATTGCCAGAATACTGTTTGTTATTTGTGTCACTCATCAAGTCCATGCCTCAGAGACTGAAAGCCCGTTATTATAAAAGCCAAAGGGGTGCAAACTAAATACTAGTGAGAGTGATTGTTGTATTTTGAAATGGTCTTTTGTTTATCTGTTTCATGATCCATACTTTTTTTTTTTTTCCTCAGAAGAATTGAGTGATTCCATATTTTTTCCCCTGTGCTTGGTCAATAAAGTAACATTCACTGACTTCCACATCTGTTTTCTCTTCATTCTTTGAGTGTTCCCCCTTTGTAAAGCCAACAAGTTGCACTTTGGAATGACCTTATTATTGTATCATGTTTTTGATCTGAGTTTGTTTTACAGAATGAAATGTCTGAATGAGTGCTCATCCAAGACTGGTGATTCCATACTTTTTGCCAGGGGTTGTATAAACCGCTACCTACTACAGTTCCCTTACTGAACTGAAAAATTTCACCCAGACACACAGACACTTCCTCACGCTCTATTACCCTTACAGTTCAACTGTGGGGTCTTTTGTTTACACTGTTACACAAAACATCTGCTGTAGTAACACATTTACTGCTGATAATGACTTTGTTTACACTGCACTACACTTTTTTGAGATAATGTCTGTTATAAAAATTGTTATAGAAATGAACTGAAATTAAACTTAATCAGCAAGTTGAGGCCCATTCTGAATAAGCACCATATTTTCACGAACACCAGACATCCCATCCTGCTATTTCTGTAAACTACTTGAGCAAGCCTCTCTGCCCTTTTCCTCCTCAATATGGCCCCTAAAAGAAATAAAACGTCTGAAAAGCATAAGGTGTATTCTTATATTTGTCTTATGTAATACTTTGTTTAGTGATTTTGTGTAATCTGTAAACGAAGTTGGAGCCAATATGCAGAAAATGTATTAAAATGTATACTTAATATATAATATCATTTAATTTGACTGGAGTGGATAGTGTAGCCAGCTATTTTAACTAATGTTGGTAATGAACGAGTGAACCCTGTTAAACTCACCTTAACATGTCTTGTACAGTCGTTTAACCGACCATGGGCAATGCAGAAGTCACTGTTGTAACGCTGTCATTATTCTTTACCTCTATCAAGCAGGGATACACTTTAGTGTAGTCTGAGGTGAAATGTGTTTAATATATAGCATATATAAATAGTACTATGTGTATTGTGTGTATTTCTCTTGTGGTCTCTCTCTCACTCGGTCATTCGGTCTGAAAAAAATATATTATCTATAATTTGTGAGCATCAGGGAGCCCCTATTAAAATGCAGGAGCCTCTCAGAACTACTGGGAAAGGTGGGATGAATGGAAAACACACAGACAATAAGATTTTTAAGTGAACATCGGTTTCACACTGACACTGATGTTTTGATATTATACCAATTTTTCTTTTGTTTTTTACAACTCTCTCAATTCTACATTTTTTGGATGCAAAAAAAAAAAAAATCTGATAAAAGTGACTGATAAAACACACTTTTAGTTCTGTTGAACTTCTGCTTCTCGATGAAGTTCTGAGACCTAGTTGTTATCACCTGGAAAGCTACTAAAAAGCTATTTTTATGTTTAATATTTTCACAATGTCTTTAAAGCTTCGTATGAAAATGTCCAGAACTGCATCATACTTTTTTTATCTGCAAAGTTTGCATTTAATATAACAAAGCATCGATTTTATGCAGGATACCCAAGCCTTTGCATATGACTGGCTAAAACAAAGAATGCTCAGCGATTTCAGTATTGCTTTGTTTGAAGTCATGTTGGTATAAGAGACATAGATTTGTGACTAAGAGTGCATAGTGATTATTGTATTTTGCCTGTTGCTGTGCATGGCTTTTTATTTTTTATTTATTTATTAGTGGATACCAACAAACTAAATTACTAATGCACTGATCTGTAGCTAAGCTTGTACAGCAATTCTGCCCTAGCTCATTATACAATACATCAGTCAGAGCTATAACTCCTTGTGTATAAATGTACATTTGAGTTAGATGGAACAAAAAGACATGACTGAGGAACTATAAATGTGAGTTAGCTATGTGTTCTATCTTGTTACTCAAGGGTTTCAAAAGAACACAGAAACTGCATGATCTGCACAGTACCAACAAAAACCAACCAACATGGTTAACCAATCTTATGCAAAGCTTTTGAAACACCTGGTGAGGTGACATGTTTACTTGGTTTTCAAAAACATTACAGAGCCTCCACAGGATAAAACTTAGATACTACACATTGTTGCACATTTTAATAAACAAAAACTGAGGCTCCCACTTGAGGAGTTTAGCTGATTACATACTTTCTCTGATCGTCTACTGTTGGTGAGAAGTATTATTGATCTTTTCTTCTGTTTGTCGGCTTTGTAGCTTCATATGTTTGTTCTCCTTAGTATGACTATTACAGTCCCACCAAACACCAGATGTCACATGGTCATTGTCTGGCTAAATCTGATCGGCCCATCATGACCTTTATTTAGGCCATTTTGTGATGTTCATACCATTGTTCGTTTCATCTTTCATTTAGTCAAAGGCGTTTTCCTTGTTTGCATAAACAAAACATCACCATAGTGCATAGAGTTTCTAAGCACTATGTGAAGAATGTGGTCTCACCTCAATAATGAATGTCAATATAACTTCCTTGTTAGTGCTACTGAAGCCCTAATCCTCTCTTTTAACAACGGTTGTGTGCTCATAAGCAATAAAAAGCAATAAAAAGCATCAATAAAAACTGTACATGTAGAGGAATTGTGCACATAGCATATGTGTGTATATGTATATTTGGGCACATAAATCATAACATGTAGGAACTGGATCTAATAAACATGACGAAGACAGTTCAGTGACTTGACTTGACTATTAGTAATTGGGGTAAAATATTCTAAGCTTGATTTAAAACTAATTAGATCCTAAAACTAAACAACATTTATGAAACATTTCAGTCAGGATTCAGGCCCTATCATAGTGCTGAAACAAAACGAGTTTGTTTATGTAAATAATCTATGCTCTGAGCTCTCAAAAGGGAAGTAAGGTGTGCCTCGGGGGCCTGTGCATGCTGCTATTAGGCTCAATTATAGTGGTATGAAAAAGTTTGTGGCACCCCTGATAATTTTCATGATTTTTCTTTATAAATCATTGGTTGTCCAGCTCAGCAATTTCAGGTAAATATATCATATAGCAGATGAACACCGTGATATTTGAGAAGTGAAATTAAGTTTATAGGTTTTACAGAAAGTGTGCAGTAATTATTCAAACAAAATTAGGCAGGTGCAATAAATTTGGGGCACCCTTGTCATTGAATACCTTTAGCACTAATTATTGGAACACAAAATATGTTTTGTAAGCTCACTGACCCTTGATCTACATACACAAGTGAGTCCAACTATGATAAAGGGTTAAGGTGGCCAATTGGAAGTTTTTCTCCTCTTTGCATCTTCTCTGAAGAGTGGCAATATGGGAGCCTCAAAACAACTCTCAAATGGCCTGAAAACAAAGGTTGTTCAACATCATGGTTCAGGGAAAGGGAAAAGCTCTCTCAGAGATTTCAGCTGTCAGTTTCCACTGTGAGGAACATAGTGAGGCAATGGAAGACCACAGGCACAGTTCTAGTTAAGGAACTCCCGAAGTGGCAGACCAAGAAAAATCTCAGATAGGCAGAGGCGAAGGATGGTGAGAACACAGTCATAGTCAAGCCACAGACCACCTCAAAGACCTACAACGTCATCTTGCTGCAGATGGTGTCACTGTTCATCGTTCAACTATTACAGCGTCTTTGCACAAGGAGAGGGCTGTATGGGAGAGTAATGCAGAAGAAGCCTTTTTTCTGCAGACACGCCACAAACAGAGTCACTTGAGGTGTGCCTTACAGCACAATTTTTTTTTGGACAATCCAGGCTTCATTTTGGAATAAAGTGCTGTGTACTGATGAAACTAAAATTGAGTTTATTTGGACCATAACAAGCGAGCGGAAAAAAAAAAGAACACACATCCCAAGACAAACACTTGCTACCCCACAGTAAAATTTGGTGGCGGTTCCATCATGCTGTGGGACTGTGTGGCTAGTGCAGGTACTAGGAATCTTGTTAAAAGTTGAGGGTCGCATGGAAGATTCCAGGTAATATCTCCAGATTTCTTGAGAACAATGTTCAAGAATCAGTGACAAAGTTGCACACCGAGGCCCACGACCCCCAACCCTGCTCAAAAATTACTACTAAGGCATTCATCCAGAGTGAACCAGTACAACGTTCTGGAATGGCCATCTCAGTCCCCAGACATGAATATACTGAAAATGTGGGCTGTCCATGCGCGGAAACCATCAAACCTGACTGAACTGGAGATGTTTCTAAAGAAGAATGGTCCAAAGCACCTTCAACCAGAATCCAGACTGGAAGCTGTAGGAAGCGTTTAGCGGCTGTTATTTCTACAAAAGGAGGATCTACTAATTGATGTAATTTTTCTGTTGGGGTGCCCAAATTTATGCACCTGCCTAATTTTGTTTGAATAATTACTGCACACTTTCTGTAAATCCTATAAACTTCATTTCACTTCTCAAATATCACTGTGTTCATCTGCTACATGATATATTTAACTCAAGTTGCTGATCTGAACAACCAATGATTTATAAAGAAAAATCATGAAAATTATCAGGGGTGCCCAAACTTTTTCATACCACTGTACATAAACACGGCATTAGTTTCCACTGCTATGCAGATGATATGCAGCTTTACATATCAAACAGATCAAATGACAAAACTGAGGATTATGTCATTTAATTTTTGGTTTTATTACTGGGACCCAAGGCTGGGAGAGACAGGTTGGCTACATCTATCCTAAATATCAATGGTTGTTTGATAAGGCCCATTTAGGGGTTATATTGGATTCAGAGCTCTCCTTTGATGTGCACATTAGCAACATCAGGACACGACGTCCATGATTTCCAAAAACAATTTGAAATGTGGACTCGTAAGACCACAGGACACTTTTCCACCGGAGGTGTTGCTGGGTGGGATCTGGGTGTTGCTGATATATGACTTTCGCTTGGCAAGGTAGAGTTTTAACTTGCACTTGTAGATGGAGCGACAAACTGTGTTCACTGACAGTGGTTTGCTGAAGTGTTCCTGAGCCCATGTGGTAATATCTGTTACAGAATGATGTCGGTTTTTAATGCAGTGCCGCCTGAGGGATCGAAGGTCACAGGAATTCAATGCTGGCTCTTGGTCTTGCCGCTTACTTGCAGAGATTTCTCCAGATTCTCTGAATGTTTTGATGATATTATGGAAAGTAGATGATGAAATCCCTAAATTCCTTGCAACTGCATGTTGAGAAACGTTGTTCTTAAACTGCTGGACTATTTGTGGTGAACCTCATCCCATCCTTGCTTGTGAACACCTGAGTCTTTCGGGGATACTTTCGGGGATACTTTATACCCAATCATGACACTCACCTGTCTCCAATTAACCTACTCACCTGTGAAATGTTCCAAACAGGTGTTTTTTGGGCATTCCTCAACTTTCCTAGTCTTTAGTTGCCTTTGTCCCAACTGTTTTGGAAAGTGTTGCAAACATCAAATTCAAAGTGAGTGAATATTTGCAAATAAACAATAAAAATTATCCGTTTAAACATTAAATATCTTGTCTTTGTAGCGTATTCAATTGAATGTGGGTTGAAAAGGATTCAAAATCATCGTATTCTGTTTTTATTTATGTTTTACACAACGTCCCAACTTCATTGGAATTGGGATTGTATATGTATTATTTTATTTGTTATATATCCTTGTCTTATTGTCTTATATTTTATAGTTTCATATTCTCTTTTATTATATTTTTCATAGTATCATATTCTCATTTGATTTATTATAGTTGATATAATATTATGTTTATTTACATTTTATGTATTATATTTTCTTTTTTTCTCTCTTTTATTGTTTGCATTTAACTTCTATGTATTTACACTATTACTATAAACTTAATAATTGGGTACATAACACACACTTTGTCGCACTTGACACACTACACAACTAGTTCCTGGTTGTTTTCTCCCTCTCTGTCTCTTACCTTCTCTCTTCCAATTTTATGCCTTTTTTAGTCATTTAATACATTCTTTTGAATGTTATTTTGTCGTGTTGTTTGTGACTCAGATCCCTGGGTTTCCCTAAACATTGGTACGCTCATTCAGTGAGTCACAATAAGAGTACGATCTCACCACTATGGAACTCACTGACTGCAGAAGGAGGGGTCACCCTGGAGATGGTCCTGAGCCATCAGGGGGCCCTTTTGAATTGGCACGATCAGGCCTTGAAGTCACTCACCGACAGCAACTGCCTGATGGCATAGCAACTAAAAGACCTCTCCAGGGTGGTCACCTCCCTCACCTCATCTTCTGATTCTTCCTTAGTCTCTGGCTCCACACCTACACAGCCCAATCTGCCTTCCATGACCCCTGCCTTTCTTCCTCCATCCTGTTAAGCCCCTGTAACCAATCCAGAGCCGTTCCACAGCAATCTTGATCAGTGCTGGGACTTCTTGTTCCAGTGTCAGCTGATTTTTAATCAGTGACCCAGCACTTTCTCTTCAGATGTGAGTAGCATCGTCTTTGTCCTCGACCTCCTAAGGGACAGAGCCCTGACTTGGGCTGAGGCCACACAGTCTGTGGTCAGTCCCAGTTCTGGAACCTAAGCAGTGGTTCTCAGCCAGTTCCAGGTGCTGATTGACCATGCTGAGACCTGCACCAGGGCTCGTCTAGTTGTTCTTCTTCTGGATTTTATGCCGATTGGCAAATTACTGTATTGGTGCATTATCCACAACAATTGGACTGCATTACATGCATTGTGGTTGGACAGCCTGTTGACTGTATAATATGTCTCAGAACAGATCATTCGACGGAACCTGATTATTAAACATAATTATTAAATTGAGGGAACAAATTATTAATTTGAGGGAAGTGTGTTACGGTTATAAAAGCATTGCTTCTAGGGGGGTCAAACCAACGTGCAGCGCACCACACGAGAACAGAGTCATGACTGGTGTCAACAAGGGTGTAGTTTATTTACAAAGTGGTCGTACATTAGGTGCGTGTGTGTCCAGTGCTATGGCAGTGCAGATGGTGAGTAATCCCAATAGTTTGTAGCTTGCAGGGAGTGAGCGTTGGGTCCTTTTATTCCATCAATGAGGGCTGAGTCCAGGAAGGCGGAGCGAGGTACCCAGCAGTGCTCATCTGGGCTATAACCTTCCCAATCCACGAGGAATTGTCATCCCCGTTCCCTACGCCTGACATCCAGTAGTCGGCGCACGATGTAAGCTGGCTGGCCATCGACCATCCGGACGGGGAGAGAGGAGGATGGGGACAAAGTTGGAGGTGACAACGGGTTTGGACTGAGAGACTTATAACATGGGTTGAATTCTCATGTGTGAGGGGAGCTTGAAGTGTACAGCAGTGGGGCTGAGTACCTTGTCCACTTTATATGTCCCGATGAATCGGGGAGAGAGCTTCCTGGACTCAGTTCTCAGGGGACATTCTGGTCGACAACCACACCGGCTGGTTGGTAGGTAGGTAGAACTAGGTCAGCGGCAGTGGCAGTTAGCGGTGATGGTGGTGTGGGCCTGTGTCTTTTCAAGTTGCGCCCAGGTGGTTCTCCATATTCTCCGGCAGTGGTGGAAATGTTCCTGTATGGATGGGATGCCAATTTTTTTTCCTCCTGCTCTGGGAACAGGGGTGGTTGGTAACCCAGGGAGGCCTAAGGGAGAGTCCGGTGGCGGAGGAGACAAAGGTGTTGTGAGCATATTCGGCCCGGACCAAGTGCGTGTTCCACGATGTTTGTCTTCCCACCACGATGCAGCGGAGGGTCTCCTCAAGATCCTGATTCCAACGCGTGGCCTGCCCATTCGTCTGCAGGTGGAAACCCGATGAGAGGCTCACGGTGGCCCCAAATGCCTTACAAAATGCCTGCCAGACTTGACACGTGAACTGGGGGCCCCGGTCTCAAACTATATTCAAAGGGATCCCAAAAATGTGGAAAACATGGTCAATAAGCAGGGTGGCGGTCTCAAAGGCGGTAGGCAACTTGGGGAGGGGGATGAGGCAGATCCCCCTACCATCAATACCACAGTCATCCCCTTGGATTCAGGAAGGCCTGTAACAAAATTCACAGCAATATGGGACCAGGGTCTCCCATGGATGGCCAGTGGCTGCAGGTTGCCAGCCAGAGGCTGATGAGAGGTCTTACAATGGGCGAAAACAGGGCAGGCTGAGACAAAGTCCCTCATGTCTGCTACCAGGCTCCGCCACCTGAAGTGTCCAGGCCAGGCCAGTTTGGAGCCATATGGCCATTGGAGAGTAAAGCCTGTTCTCCGGTCAGGACCTCTGTGAGAGATCAGCACCCACTTCTGACTCGGACCCATCGACCTCAATGACAAAATGCATGACGTGATCCAGCTGGACGAGGATGGGGCAGAGGAGAACAATTCCTTTAGCTGTCAGAAGGCTGCAGCTTCTTTTGTTGACCAGGAGAAGAGGAGATTGCCAGAGGTGGGGTGGGTAAGGGGAGTCACAATTTTACTATACCCTTTAATTAACCTCCTGTAAAAGTTAGCAAACTCTAGGAAGCACTGCAAGTCTTTATGGGATGAGGGAATCGGCCACTCCACCACTGCTTGTACTTTGGTTGGGTCTGCCCAAATCCTACCTGGCTCAATGATGTACCCAAGGAAGGTCATGGTGCTACATGCTCAGGGCTGGATCTGGAAAATATCAGGATATCATCCAGGTAAACGAAAACAAACCTGTTGATGAAGTCACGAAACACATTGTTGACCAGTAACTGGAAAACGGTGGGGACGTTGGTCAACCTGAAGGGCATCACTAAGTATTCAAAGTGCCCCATAGCGGTGTTGGAACGCTATCTTCCACTCATCGTCCTCCTGGATTCAGACCAGGTGGTAGGCTGAGTGGAGGTCCAACTTGGTAAACACTTTGCACCTTGCAACAGTTCAAATGCGGAATGTAACAGTGGTAGAGGGTACTTCTTTTTCACAGTGATTAGATTAAGGTCATGATAATCAGCACAGGTCCATAGCATTTTGTCTTCATTTTCTACAAAAAAAAACTCCTGTTGCGACTGGCAAAGAGGATGGCCGTATGATTCCTGATTCCAAGGATTCACTCAGGTAAGCATTCATAGCCTCGTGTTCATGTTGAGAGAGGCTGTAGAGCTGGCTGCTGCAAGGTCGCACCCAGGAGTAGGTTGATGGCGTGTAGTAGTCATATGGGCGATGAGGTGGCAGTGACAGGGCTCGGGTCTTGCTGAACACCTCCTTGACATTGCAATACTAATCTGGAATGTTGGAGAGGTCCAAGGGTTGGGTGGTGTGGCTTACCACATGTTGGGGGTAGGTAGCTGAGTGCATTCAGTGGGTGTGGTAGGCCTTGCTCCACTCGAGCACGCGTCCAGCATACCAGTCAAACCGATGGTTGTGCTTTTGTAGCCATGGGAAACCAAGGATGACGGGGGCCTGTGGAGCCTGGATCACGGTAAATGTTAAAGATTAAAGATGGTTACCAGACAATGTGACAGTTAGTGGAGCAGTTCTATCAGTTACGGTAGCGAGTACCCATCTGTCTATGGCATAGACCTTGATGGGGATGGCAAGAGGGGTTAGAGGCACACTATTCTCCGTGGCAAACGTCTTGTCCGTTAGGTTGTCCTCGGCCACCAAGTCTGAAAAAGCTGAAAAAAGCTGAAAAAAAAACACAGACTCCCCAGGAAGGTGAATCAAACCTGTCAGACGCACCTGGGGCCGAGTGCCCATTGTGTCATCAGTGATGGCTCCTGCCCTGGCTCCCAAGGTGATGAGTAGGGTTCTGGCATCAGGCTAAAGAGGTGCTAGGTGCCAAGTAGGATCCACCGGAGGTGCTTTATAAATAAATCTGACTTGACCTCCTTGGGTGGCGTAGATGATAAACATAAGAGTGAAACTAATTTATCTAAACAAATAAGTCTTAGAGGGATAGTTCAAATAAAATGTAAAGTATGCACATTGGCATTAAGTAGTCCCTCCAGGATTCTGAGTCTCAACAGGAAAGTCCTTGGCGGCACTTCATCCCCAGTCAACCGGAGAGTTACTGCCCTCTGGTGTGGCCCAGGTATGGTGGGGCTGGAGCTGATGACGGAAGCAGCTTGCGTGACGCTGAAGCAGATGAACATTATGTGTGGGGCAGGAACTCAGCTCGGAGCGAAAACAGGAAATGTAATAATTTATTGATTAAAAGCACAGTGTCTATTAACAACCACTGATGCCGCATGTAGCATGTTACCCCGGCAGCATTAGGTAATGAATGGATTACTAAACTGAAGGAACTGATTATTAAATGTAATGAACAAAATATTAAATGCAAAAAAAAACCTTGTAAGTGACTGATAAAACACACTTTTACTTCTGTTGAACTTCTACTTCTCGATGAAGTTCTGAGACCTTAAAGAGTACTAGTCGATATCACCTGGAAAGCTACTAAAAACAATTTTAATGTTTAACATTTTTCACAATATCTTTGTATTAAAAAAAGATTTGGACGACTTTTTTCTCTGCTGAGTTTGCAACAAAGCATCGAGCTTAAGCAGGGTACCCAAATCTTTGCATAAGATCTTTATGTTGTGTGTAGGAATGAGATGTTGTGTACATGTCTGACGCCATAATGGATTATCAAGATAAAAGATGTTTTGTCTGACAGTGTAGGATTAAGGTGTGTAAGCAGGAATGTCAAGACAACTTTCTTGTTGTGTGGTTCTCAAGCCCTGTTCTATATTTTAACTATTTGTGTCCTTATAAGCAATAAAAAGCACTAAAATTTATTTAGACAAAATGTGTTTCTTTAAAAATGTAAAATATATGTGACAATATATTCTTAATGACAGTATGGTGGCACAGTCGTTGGTGCTGTTTCACAGCTTCAGAGATACTTGGTTTCATTCCGGTCTGTGTGTAGTTTGTATGTTCTCCTCATGTCTGTGTGATTTTCCCCCATGGACTCCTGTTTATTCCACATCCCAAAGACATATGTTGGGCCCTTTGGTGTCTCTAAAGTTTCTCAGTGTGAGTGAGTGTGTGTGTGTTTTGTTTGTTGCATGGCTCCTCTCAGCAGATGGAGTCTGTTGCACATATTTTGAACGGATGTAGCTCTCTTTAAGACCTGTACATTGCCCAGCATGACAGACTGCTGGACCTGATTGCTGCCCAGTCTCCAAATTCAAGAAGAGAGAAAATCTATAAGCATTCCACAGTTAGAGCTGAGTAATTTAATGTAACATCTGATATTTTCTCAGGAATTGCAAATACACCAGATATTTTCTCTTTCCTTGAGCCAAAAGAGTTATACAAATATCTTGTGCATTTAATTTATATTTGGAAGAGTCATATACCTCAAAGATTATGAAGTATCAAGGCTTGATCAGTATAATTGAAAACTTAGGATTTAAAGTCAACATTATAGTCCTGGTGTTTGGACATGTGCATAGACTTGCAGTATGTGGTCTTTGTCTTGAAGGTTTTAAGACAGTAAAAGCTAAACAGGTAGTAAAATATTGTTCTGTATCAGCGATTATTGGAAATATGCATATTTGGAAGAGCCATTGTTTTCTTTACTTTATTTTTTGGAGGAGGTTCTGGGATGTTCTGGGGCTGTTTTAATTATACAGAAATGGGTGCTTTGGTTTGAGATGAGGTAAATTTGAACCACATTGCCTACATTGAGCTGCTGAATCAACCAGGTTTTGCTTTTTGCACATTATCTTACTGAGGAACAGAACAATCCTATATTTGTATTCCAAGATAATAAAATTCTCACATTCACAGGGCTGCAATTGACTGATTGGCATAATGAACATTCTGGAGCAGTCAAAAATCTGAACTGGCACTCAAAATCCCAGATGTAAATGCTCTTGAAAATCTGTGGGACTACCTGGAACAACAAGTAACATGGCAGGAAAGGCATCCATGAAATCTGGCTGAACTGCACAATTCTTTAATTCTTTCCTATGTTCAGAAACTTGTCCAGTCCATGCCAAATTAATTCACAGCTGTTATTCATGCTCATGGAGGTATCACACACTGTCAGGTATGCTTCAGTCTAGTCAGGTGAGTGTATGTAGTTTATAGCAGTGGGATGGCAGGTAATATTTCAATATGTTGAACCTGTATGGTAGGTTAAGTGTTTATATATGGTATATTTTAATGAAGAACTGGGTTGGCCACTGTCTCTCTTTTCTTTTCCCTCTGTAGAATGAATACATGGGTGTAGGTGTGTTCTTTAAAACTGTAAGGAGTGCCCAGTGATTTTAGTATTGCTCTGGTGAAAAGGGTGATTGGTGTTTGACGTCAAGTCATTAAGATAGACATAGATTATTTTATTTTGCCTGTTAATATGCATTGCTTTTTGTCATTTTGTATTTATTTATTATTTATTTATTAGTGGGTATCATTTAAACTAAATTTCTAATGCACCGATTTGTAGCTAAGCTTGTACAGCAGTTGTGCCCTAGCTTATTATACAATACATCAGTCAGATCTATAATTCCTTGTGTATAAATGTACATTTGAGTTAGATAGAACAAAAAGTTATGACTGAGGAACTGTAGATGTGAGTACGTACGTGTTCTATCTTGTAAATCAAGTGTTTCCAAAGAGAATGACTGTACACAGAAACTGCGTGATCTGTACATTACACCCAAAACCACCAACCAGCCTGCTTAACCAGTCTTACACAAAGCTTTAGAAACAGCTGGACAGGTGACATGTTATCATATTTTCTAAATGAACAAAAGTACAGAGTCAAGTCAAGTCAAGTCCGATCTATTTATATAGTGCTTTTTACAATGGAGCATTGTCTCAAAGCAACTTTACAAGTTTAGATCATCTTCTAATGTCTACGTCCAATCCCAAATTGAGAAATTGCTTCAGAGGCTCCGTACTCATTTGCTCGCTCGGTCTGAAAAATAGATTTTCGGGATATTACTTATAATTTGCGAGTATCAGGGAGCCCCTATTAAAAGTAAAATAAAAAAATCTCTGAACTACCTGGAGAGGTGGGATTTCTGGAAAACATGCAGACAATAAGATATTTAAGTGAACATGGGTTTCACACTGAGACTGATGATTTGATATTACATTGATTTTTCTTTTGTTTTTTTAGAGATCCCTCAATTCTACATTTTTTGGAGGCAAACAAACCTGATAAATGACTGATAAAACACACTTTTACTTCTGTTGAACTTCTACTTCTCAATGAAGTTCTGAGACCTTAAAGAGTACTAGTCGATATCACCTGGAAAACTACTAAAAAAAATTTTAATGTTTAACATTATTCACAATATCTTTAAAGATTTGTATTAAACTATATTTTAACTATTTGTGTCCTTATAAGCAATGCAAAGCACTTAAAATTTGTTTAGACAAAATGTGTTTCTTTAAAAATGTAAAAAATATGTGATATTTTATATGTATATATTCTTAATGACAGTATGGTGGCACAGTGGTTAGTGCTGTTTCACAGCTTCAGAGATCCCTGGTTTCATTCCTGGTTTCGTTTCTTGTGTGTAGTTTGTATGTTCTCCTCGTGTCTGTGTGATTTTCCCCCATGGACTCTTGTTTATTCCACATCCCAAAGACATATGTTGGGCCTTTTGGTGTCACTAAAGTTTCTCAGTGTGACTGACTGTGTGTGTGTTTTGTTTGTTGCATGACTCCTCTCAGCAGAGTCTGTTGCACATATTTTGTACGGATGTAGCTTTCTTAAAGGCCTGGACATTGCCCGGCATGACAGACTGCTGGACCTGATTGCTGCCCAGTCTCCAAATTCAAGAAGAGAGAAAATCTATAAGCATTCCACAGTTAGAGCTGAGTAATTTAATGTAACATCTGATATTTTCTCAGGAATTGCAAATACACCAGATATTGCCTCTGTTTCTTTAAGCCAAAAGAAGGTTGTGATATAAGAAATATCTTGTGCATTTGATTTATATTTGGAAGATTATTTATTTATTAACTTTTATTTAACCAGGAAATATCCCATTGAGATTAAAAACCTCTTTTTCAAGGGAGTCCTGGCCAATATGGCAGCAACAAACATAAAAAAAATATTTAAAAAAACACAATAAAAACACATGGTTATAAACATATTATGAGAAACAATTGCAAATTGTACACTTAGCCTCAGTAACTTTTAGTTGGGATTTAAAAGTACTCAAATCAATTCAGCTAGTTTCCAGTCTTTCTGCAGCATGTTCCATGCAAAAGGTGCAGCATAAACAAAGGCCCTTTTACCTAAATCCGTTCGAGCAAAAGGGACAGAAAGCAACACACAGTCCTGCGAACGAAAAGAATAAGATTCAACATTTCTCTGAGTGATTAACATACAAATGTATGAAGGCAACAGTCCTAAAATTGCCTTATAAATGAAAATATAAAAATGACTATTCCTTCTAGTTGCCAAAGCAGGCCATCCTACGCGATTGTACAATTCACAATGGTGAGTGAACATCTTACAGTTTGTAATGAACCTCAAGGCAGCATGATAAACACTGTCAATCTTTCGAAGACATTGAACAGCAGCATTCGTGTACAAGAGATCCCGATAATCTAACACTGATAAAAATGTAGCAGCAACAAGTAGCTTTTTTGCAGTAAAAGAAAAACACAACTTATTTCGATAATAAAAGCTTAATTTCAACCTCAACTTCTTCACAAGATTTTCAATATGCGGCTTAAAAGTAAGTGAGTCATCAATTAAGACGCCTAAATATTTATACAAATGAACAATCTCTATTTCACAGCCCTCCAGAGTGGTCACAGTAGGAACCATTTGAGGCAACTTTTTGCCGTTGGAAAACAGCATAAGCTTAGTTTTCTCAGCATTGAGAACAAGCTTCAATTGAATTAAATAATGCTGAAGAGCTACAAACGCTTTCTGCAATGATTCAACAGCCTGAGCAAGATCTGTTCCACAACAATAAATAACTGTGTCATCAGCGTAGAGATGCACATTTGCATCAGACACATTTAAACCCAAGTCATTAATATAAATAATAAATAAGAGGGGGCCCAATACAGAACCCTGTGGTACCCCCTTATAAACAGTAACAAATTCCAAGCACAGACCATCATATTTAATGCATTGGGACCTATTACTAAGATAATTTGAGAACCAAGCAACTGCATGCTCTGAAAATCCTGAATGACTCAGTCTAAACTTCAAAATGTCATGGTCGACAGTGTCAAACCCTTTTGACAAGTCAATAAAAAAAGATGCACAGTGTTGTCTTTTATCAAGTGCAACAGTAATGTCTTTTACTACCTTCATTGCTGCTGTAATAGTGCTATGTTTTTTTCTAAAGCCAGATTGATGTTTTGAAAGAATGTCATTTGAGTATAAGAAATCCTTTACCTGCTCACTAACAAGAGTTTCGAGAATTTTGGCCAAGATTGAGAGATTGGATATTGGTCTATAATTTGTCAGAATTGCAGGATCACCCCCTTTTAATAATGGGAAGACAAAAGCCGATTTCCATAGAGATGGTATTTCATTTCTTTCCAATGTAAGATTAAAAAGAATTGTAAGAGGCTCTGCTATAAAGTCTGCAGCTAATTTAAAAAAATAAGAATCTATTAAATCAGGGCCAGAGGGTTTTCTGTGATCTAATGATTTAAGGGCATTATGAACTTCCTGCACTGAAAAAGGTACAAAATTAAAATGATCTCCAATGTAAGTTGGATAATTTGTGCAGGTTTTCACAAAATCTATTCCAATAGAATCAACAACGATCCAGATTTTATAAAATGCATATTAAAACAATTTAGAATTTCCAGTTTGTTATATACAGGCGAAGAGTCATTTAAAATACAAGTAGGTAGAAGAGTAGCCTTACTCACTGAAAGTGATTTTAAAACCTTCCAAAATTTTTGCGGACTGTTTAAGTTTTCAGTAGTAACTGACAAATAATATTCTGATTTGGCTTTCTTAAGGAAAGAAGTACATTTATTTCTTAACTGTCTAAAAATAATCCAATCTGTGGGGGAATCAGTTTTTCTTGCCTTGGCCCAAGCTTGGTTTCGCTCACCAATAGCATTTGCAAGCTCTGAAGTGAACCATGGGTTTTCTCGCCCCTTAACTCTGTAACTCCTTTATTTGTTTATATGAATGTTTATTTACAATTTGCATAAAAATGTCCCTAAAAAATGCCCAAGCTAATTCAACATCTGGAATCAGCCCCATCTTCTTCCATTCAACTCGAGCCAAGTCATGATGAAAAGCTTGCTCATTAAAATATTTAAGATTCCTCCTACAAATTATACGCGGTTTAGATTTAGGCACCTTGGTGCTTCTAGTGGTGGCAACAATACAATGATCACTTATATCGTTACAGAAAACCCCTACAGACGAGAATTTATGTGAAACATTAGTAATAATTAAGTCAATCAAAGTTGATTTTTTCTGGGTTTTTAAAATTTGGTCGAGTGGGTAAATTCACCAACTGGGTAAGATTAAAGGAGTCACAAAAAGATTTAAACTCATTCGAAACTGCACTTAGCCAGTCCCAATTTAAATCACCAACCAAAAGCAGTTCACTTTATTTCAGTTTAGATAAAAGATGCTTTAAAGAAAACAATGCTTCACTAGGGGCTGATGGAGGCCCATAACACCCAACAATTGTAATACAAAGACTCTTGAATATTTCCACATTCAGAGCCAACAATTCCAGTTGTTTACAAATGGATTCAGACAGCACTACTGAAGTATCGAATTTTGATTTAACATAAATTGCAATACCGCCACCTCTTTTAGGAAGAGTCATATACCTCAAAGATTATGAAGTATCAAGGCTTGATCAGTATAACTGAAAACTTAGGATTTAAGTGTCAACTTATAGTCCTGGTGTTTGGAAGTCTTGGACATGTGCATAGACTTGCAGTACGTGGTCTTTGTCTTGGAGGTTTTAATAAAGTAAAAGCTAAACAGGTAGTAAAATATTGTTCTGTATCAGCGATTATTGGAAGTATGCATATTTGGAAGAGGCGTTGTTCTCTTTATCCTTGATTAAATTGATGAAATGTTTTTTTTATTAATGATGTGACTAATGAATTGTAATATTCCAGTGGACCATGTCTTAGATTCTGTCATGAAGGCTGATTTTCACCACTGTAATCAAGATCATCTCTGTCACAGAAAACCCAAAGTGAGGCTCCCACTTGGGGGGTTTCTGACACTGTGTGACTTTGTTTTGTGCTCTGCACCAGTCGTGCCTTTGATCTGTGGATATATATCTCTGAGTTGAGTATGTTGTCAGCATTTATGTTGTGCTCTCATTTTGTGTGACTTCTGTTCATGCCACTTTAGTTCTGCTATTTAAACTTGGGTAGACTAACTTGTCCTTGTGAATTGTGAAAATAATGTCCTTGTGACATAACAGTTCCCCTTAAGTGGTGTGTCATGTTTGTACATTATTGTTGTTTCTTCATGGGTTGACTGACTTAATGTATAATATCGCTCATGTGTAACTCAGTTCATGTGTAATCTGAAACTTAACGAGTTCCACAATGTCACTGTATTGTTACGGTTTAACATCCTGAATTTTGAACATCCTGAATTATCAGAAAGCAGAAGCCAAGACAGTTAATGGTGTTTAGAGTGAAATGCCAGGCAAGGGACTGAGAGGAAGTGAGGGTATGTATAGGAAAGGTACAGCAGGCGACAAGAGCTCCAGCTCTCCAGCCAACCTCATCGTGACAATGGGTTTCTCACTGAGTCTGATGATTTGATATTACACTGTTTTTTCTTTTGTTTTTAGAGCTCCTTCAATTCTACATTTTTTGGATGCAAAGAAAATCTAATAAATAAAGTAACTAATAAAAAACACTTTTGTTGAAATACTGCTCAATGAAGTTCTGACACCTTAAATTTTTTATGTTTAATGTTTTTCACAATATCTTTAAAGCTTTGTATTAAAATTGGCAGAAATGCATCATAGGTTTTTTAAACATAACAAAGCATTGATTTTAATCAGGATGCCCAAACCTTTGCATAACACTGGATCTTTATGTTGTGTGTAGGAATGAGGTGTTGTGTACATGTCTGACTCTGTAAAGGATTAAAAAGATTAAGAATGTAGTCTTTCCTGACAATGTAAGATTAACAGGTATGGAATGTCAAAATAACTTCCTTGTTGCATTCCACTCAAGCCCTAATCTTCTCTTTTAACTATCTGTGTCCTTACAAGCAATAAAAAGCATTTTATTAAAATTTGTTTACACAAAATATGGTTCTTTAAAAAAATTTAAATATATGCAGTAAGTATATTCTTAATGGCAGCATGGTGAGGGAGTGTTTAGCGCTGAAAGGAAGAATTTCTGAAAGAACACTCCACAAGTAACTGCATACCATGAACATACAGAGCAGAGTGGCACGCAAGAGGCCTTTGCTCACTTTTGCACACAGAGTTACCTGGTTTACTGACTGGAATCATGTTATCTGGTCATCAGATGTATCTGCTTTCTGTCTGGATGTGAATGGTTCTAGGTGTCGTGTTCATCAAAGACCTCAGGAAGCCTTCAATGAGGACTGCATGCAAGATGTGGTTCATGCTGGAGGAGGTTCTGGGATGTTCTGGGGCTGTTTTAATTATACAGAAATGGGTGCTTTGGTTTGAGATGAGGTAAATTTGAACCACATTGCCTACATTGAGCTGCTGAATTAACCAGGTTTTGCTTTTTGTGCATTATCTTACTGAGGAACAGAACAATCCTATATTTGTATTCCAAGATGATAAAATTCTCACATTCACAGGGCAGCAAATGTGACTGATTGGCATAATGAACATTCTGGAGCAGTCAAAAAATCTGAACTGGCACTCAAAATCCCCAGAAGTAAATGCTCTTGAAAATCTGTGGGACTACCTGGAACAACAAGTAACATGGCAGGAAAGGCATCCATGAAATCTGGCTGAACTGCACAATTCTTTAATTCTTTCCTATGTTCAGAAACTTGTCCAGTCCATGCCAAATTAATTCACAGCTGTTATTCATGCTCATGGAGGTATCACACACTGTCAGGTATGCTTCAGTCCACTTAGTCAGGTGAGTGTATGTAGTTTATAGCAGTGGGATGGCAGGTAATATTTTAATACATTGAACCTGTATGATAGGTTAAGTGTTTATATATAGTATATTTTAATGAAGAACTGGGTTGGCCACTGTCTCTCTTTTCTTTTCCCTCTGTGGAATGGGTGTAGGTGTGTCTCCTTGGTATGTACTGTCCTTTAAAACTGTAAGCAGTGCCCAGTATTGATTTTAGTATGGCTCTGGTGAAAAAGGTGACTTGGTGTTTGAAGTCAAGTCAATAAGAGACATAGATATGTCACTTAGAGTGCATAATGATCATGTTATTTTGCCTGTTAATATGCATTGCTTTTTGTCTTTTTTAAATTATATATTATTTATTTATTAGTGGGTATCATTTAAAGTAAATTTCTAATGCACTGATTTGTAGCTAAGCTTGTACAGCAGTTGTGCCCTAGCTTATT
The DNA here is from genome assembly GCA_025084515.1 of Ancistrus triradiatus. Classification (NCBI taxonomy): domain Eukaryota; kingdom Metazoa; phylum Chordata; class Actinopteri; order Siluriformes; family Loricariidae; genus Ancistrus; species Ancistrus triradiatus. The sequence goes on along the minus strand of JAJAGP010004030.1, from coordinate 34,561 downwards.
ATACAATACATCAGTCAGATCTATAACTCCTTGTGTATAAATGTACGTTTGAGTTAGATGGAACAAAAAGTTATGACTGAGGAACTGTAGATGTGAGTAAGTACGTGTTCTATCTTGTAAATCAAGTGTTTCAAAAGAGAATGACCGTACACAGAAACTGCATGATCTGTATGTTACACCCAAAACCACCAACCAGCCTGCTTACGCAAAGCTTTAGACACACCTGGTCAGGTGACATGTGTACTTCTCATATTTTCTAAATGAACAAAGTGCAGAGCCTCGGCGGGATAACACTTACATACTACACATTGTTGCACATTTTAATAAACATAAAGTGAGGCTCTCGCTTGAGGGGTTTAGCTGATTACATATTACTGATTACAAAGCAAAGGTTTACATACTTTTGCTACTCACTAATATGTAATATTGGATCATTTTCCTCAATAAATAAATGACCAAGTACAATATTTTTGTCTCATTTGTTAACTGGGTTCTCTTTATCCACTTTTAGGACTTGTGTGAAAATCTGATGATGTTTTAAGGTCACATTTATGCAGAAATATAGAACATTGTAAAGGGTTCACAAACTTTCAGGCATCACTGTATGTCCCAGAAAAGATCATTCGAAGGAGCAGATTATTAATTTGAAGGAACAGATTATTCAACTGAAGGAATGGATTTTTTAATTGAGGGAACAGGTTTTTAAATTGAGGGAAAGGATTATTACATTTAGGGAACGGATTATTACATTGATGGAATGGATTATTAAATTGAAGGAACGGATTATTAAATTGAGGGAACAGATTATTAAATTGAGGGAACAGATTATTAAATTGAGGGAATGGATTATTACATTTAGGGAACGGATTATTAAATTGATGGAATGGATTATTAAATTGAAGGAACGGATTATTAATTTGAAGGAACAGATTATTAAACTGAAGGAATGGATTTTTTAATTGAGGGAACAGGTTTTTAAATTGAGGGAAAGGATTATTACATTTAGGGAACGGATTATTAAATTGAAGGAACGGATTATTAAATTGAGGGAACAGATTATTAAATTGAAGGAACGGATTATTAAAGGTAGGGACTGGATTATTAAATTGAAGGAACAGATTATTACAGATGGGCATGCGCGATTGCGGCGGCTGCCAGAGATCCTACCGGGAAAACCAGACACAGAGTCAGTAGCACCTCTGACATTTGTTCAATTTAATAATCCGTTGGCTAAATTTAATAATCCATTCCCTCAAAAATCCGTTCCTTCAATTTAATAATCTGTTCCTTCAATTTAATAATTGTTATAATAGTAATAATTCACAACACCTGCTATTCTGGCTAATTAAGATCTTTGCCAGTCTTAACAGGTGTTGGAACATTCAACCGCCACACCGCTCATGCTCCTTGATCGCCGCCATGGCTTGAAAGTGCGATCGCTATTCGCTGCGTGTCCTGAGACCTCACCCGTCTCGCCCTCTGTTACAGAGCCCCCCTGCGCTTTTGCTATTTTGTTTTATTTTTATTAAGGAGAGTGGATGGACTGGGCTCGTTAAGGGGCTCAGTTCTCGTAGCGCCAGGAGTCGTGAGGTAACCTCTGTTTAGGGAAGTAGCTTAGCGTAGGGCAAACTTTGCATTTAGTTTTTGCCAGCCATTGCTCTCGGCTTCTTCTCCCTCTCGTCGCCTGATGCTACGCGTCGTCCTGCTCCTGCGCGTCGCGACGCAGGCTCGCTCAGTGCCGTGCTAGGAAGCTAAAGCCGAGCTAGAGAGGCTAACGCTGAGATAAGAAAGCTAACACGGGGCAGGAGAAGCTTGCTGCCGAGATAGAGAAGCTCACACCGAGCTAGAATGAAGTTCTGATGAAGTTCTGAGACCTTAAAGAGTACTAGTCGATATCATCTGGAAAGGTACTAAAAACTATTTTAATGTTTAACATTTTTCACAATATCTTTAAAGATTTGTATTAAAATTGGCAGAAACGCATCACAACTTTTTTCTCTGCTGAGTTTGCAACAAAGCATCGATTTTAAGCAGGGTACCCAAATCTTTGCATAAGATCTTTATGTTGTGTGTAGGAATGAGATGTTGTGTACATGTCTGAAGCCATAATGGATTATCAAGATAAAAGATGTTTTGTCTGACAGTGTAGGATTAAGGTGTGTAAGCAGGAATGTCAAGATAACTTTCTTGTTGTGTGCTTCTCAAGCTCTGATCCTATATTTCAACTATTTGTGTCCTTATAAGCAATAAAGAGCACTTAAAATTTGTTTAGACAAAATGTGTTTCTTTAAAAATGTAAAAAATATGTGACAATATATTCTTAATGACAGTATGGTGGCACAGTGGTTAGTGCTGTTTCACAGCTTCAGAGATCCCTGGATTGATTCCTGTGTCTGTGTGTAGTTTGTATGTTCTCCTCATGTCTGTGTGATTTTCCCCCATGGACTCCTGTTTATTCCACATCCCAAAGACATATGTTGGGCCCTTTGGTGTCTCTAAAGTTTCTCAGTGTGAGTGAGTGTGTGTGTGTTTTGTTTGTTGCATGGCTCCTCTCAGCAGATGGAGTCTGTTGCACATATTTTGAACGGATGTAGCTCTCTTTAAGACCTGTACATTGCCCAGCATGACAGACTGCTGGACCTGATTGCTGCCCAGTCTCCAAATTCAAGAAGAGAGAAAATCTATAAGCATTCCACAGTTAGAGCTGAGTAATTTAATGTAACATCTGATATTTTCTCAGGAATTGCAAATACACCAGATATTGTCTCTGTTTCTTTAAGCCAAAAGAAGGTTGTGATATAAGAAATATCTTGTGCATTTGATTTATATTTGGAAGAGTCATATACCTCAAAGATTATGAAGTATCAAGCCTTGATCAGTATAATCAAAAACTTAGGATTTAAGTGTCAACGTTATAGTCCTGGTGTTTGGAAGTCTTGGACGTGCATAGACTTGCAGTACGTGGTCTTTGTCTTGGAGGTTTTAATAAAGTCAAAGCTAAACAGGTAGTAAAATATTGTTCTGTATCAGCGATTATTGGAAGTATGCATATTTGGAAGAGGCGTTGTTTTCTTTATCCTTGATTAATCTGATGAAATGGTTTTTTTTTATTAATGATGTGACTAATGAATTTTAGTATTCCAGTGGACCATGTCTTACATTCTGTCATGAAGGCTGATTTTTACCAATGCAATCAAGATCATCTCTGTCACAGAAAACCCAAGGTGAGGCTCCCACTTGGGGGGTTTCTGACACTCTCTGTGTGATTTTGTTTTGTGCTCTGCACCAGTCGTGCCTTTGATCTGTGGATATACATCTCTGACTTGAGTATGTTGTCAGCATTTGTGTTGTGCTCTCGTGCTGTGTGCTCTCTGTTCATGCTATGTTAGTTCTGCTATTTAAACTTGGGTAGGCTAACTTGTCCTTGTGAATTGTGAAAATAATGTCCTTGTGACTTTGTAACAGTTCCCATTAAGTGGTGTGTCATGCTTGTACATTATTGTTGTTTCTTCATGGGTCGACTGACTGAGACGATGTATAATATCGCTCATGTGTAACACAGTTCATGTGTAATCTGAAACTTAACGAGTTCCACAATGTCACTGTATTGTTATGGTTAAAATCCTGAATTTTGAACATCCTGAATTATCGGAAAGCAGAAGCCAAGACAGTTAATGGTGTTTAGAGTGAAATGCCAGGCAAGGGAGCGAGAGGAAGTGAGGGTATGTATAGGAAAGGTACAGCAGGCGGCAAGAGCTCCAGCTTTCCAGCCAACCTCATCGTGACAATGGGTTTCACACTGAGTCTGATGATTTGATATTACACTGTTTTTTTCTTTTGTTTTTAGAGCTCCTTCAATTCTACATTTTTTGGTAGGGGCTGGAGTAGGCCGGACAGAAGCTGGTGTTGAGCCTTACAACACTAGAGGTGTCTTGGGCATCGGGACCACCAAAAACGACAGCACCTCTTGATGATTCCCTGAGAGGACGAGAGGAATAGGCAGAGGACAAGGGGAATAGGCAGACAGACAGACAGACAGAGAGACTTTTTATTGTCATTCAAATTTACACCGTACAGTGCTCATATGAACGAAATGTCGTTGCCTTGGCTCGAGGTAGGTATGTGAGTTAGCAGCATTAATATAGTATTATATATACAATATAGTGCAAATTGTATCACAATATATGTATATTAATATGCAAAAAAAGTATGTATAAACACCGTTATTTACAATATATTGCACTACAGCACCAAAGTATGGAGAAAATCGACAATGTTGAATTGCACGAAAGAAAGTGAAATGGAGCAGCGGTATTATTTCAAGTTCAACAGTCTTATGGCATGTGGAAAGAAGCTGTTTGTGAATCTGGCTGTTCTGCATCGGAGACTACGAAGTCTCTTTCCAGAGACCAGCAGTGAGAACAATGCATGATGGGGGTGGGAGGGGTCTGTGTGTATGCCAAGAGCTCTGGACAGACAGCGACTTTTCGCAATGTCCTGTATGGAAGGAAGAGAAGTCCCAATAATTTTCTCTGCTGTCTTTACCACCCTCTGCAGAGACTTCCAGTCAGAGGCACTGCAGGCTCCTGCCCAGACAGAGATGCAACTGGTCAGTATGCTCTCTACAGTGCCTCTGTAGAAGGTGGTGAGAATCGGAGGGGGGAGATGTGCTCTTCTCATCCGTCTCAGGAAGTGCATGCGCTGCTGAGCTCTTTTGACCAGAGCTACAGTGTGTGTGGACCAAGTCAGAGAGTCTGGTGCATGATGCAACCAAGGAGTTTCCCGTCCAAAGTGTATGCCCACCTGGGATTCTCCAGTTCCTCCCACTGGGTGCCCAAATCCTTGGGGAGGCCCAGGTCCATAAGATTGTCTTCGGCCTCCAAGGCCATCAGCGCCTCCAGAGTATGAGACACTCCGGGCAGGTAGACCGTGGCCGGCAGCAGTAGTGCGCTTCGACTACTGTATGTCTCGGGGGACTGGTCGTTCATACCATTGTTTGTTTCATCTTTCATTTAATCTGTGGGTTCTTCCTTGTTTGTGTATATATATGGCCTCACAACAGTGTTTAGTAAAAAGTAACTGTTATTTGTTAAAAGATAAATGCTCAAAAAATAAAGTTAAAGTTAAAAAAACATGCACAATACATTTACCTTTTGTTTGTTACACAGCTATTATTTTGATGTTAAAAAGTTATTGAAAACTTTTAGGTAACAAAGAGAAAGGTATCATATAGAATGCGCTGTATTCTGAAACCAATACCAATTTAAATAATGTATAAAACACACACACACACACACACACACACACACACACACACACACACACACACACACACGTGACCATACTGGTTAGTGTTACTCAAGCTTCAGTTAAAAATAGAGCTCCTTGTGTCAGTTTAGGATTAATGAATGTCAGTGAAACTTCCTTGTTGCATGCTAGTAAAGCCCTAACCCTCTCTGTTAACAATGGTGCCTTAAAAAGGTTGGACAGCACACTTAGAGGATTTGTGCACATAGCGTATATGTGTACAGTGGTGCTTGAAAGTTTGTGAACCCTTTAGAAGTTTCTATATTTCTGCATAAATATGACCTAAAACATCATCAGATTTTCACACAAGTCCTAAAAGTAGATAAAGAGAACCCAGTTAAATAAATGAGACAAAAATATTATACATGGTCATTTATTTATTGAGGAAAATGATCCAATATTACATATTAGTGAGTGGCAAAAGTATGTGACCCTTTGCTTTCAGTATCTGGTGTGACCCCCCTGTGCAGAAATAACTGCAGCTAAATGTTTCCTATAACTGTTCATCAGTCCTGCACACCAGCTTGGAGGAATTTTAGCCCAGTTCTCCCGTACAGAACAGCTTAAACTCTGGGATGGTGGTGGGTTTCCTCACATCAGCTGCTCGCTTCAGGTCCTTCCACAACATGTCGATTGGTTTAAGGTCAGGACTTTGACTTGGCCATTCCAAAACATGAACTTTATTCTTCTTTAACCATTCTTTGGTAGAACGGCTTGTGTGCTTAGGGTCGCTGTCTTGCTGCATGACCCACCTTCTCTTGAGATTCAGTTCATGGACAGATGTCCTGACATTTTCCTTTAGAATTCTCTGATATAATTCAGAATTCATTGTTCCATAATGATGGGCAAGCCGTCTCGCCCCAGAATGCAGCAAAACAGGCCCAACCATGACTACCTACCACCACCAGTAACAGATAGGATAAGGTTCTTATGCGGGGGGAGAATGCAGTGTTTTCTTTCTCCCAAACATAAACGCTCTTTTCTTTTAAACCAAAAAGTTCGATTTTTGGTCTCATCGTCCAACAAACATTCTTTCCAAGAGCCTTCTGGGGCTTCATACCACATGATCTTCTTAGCAAACTTCTGCAGACGCGCAGCAATGTTCTTGCGAACAGTGCCTTTTCATTGCGGGAACCTGGCCATGCACACCATTGTTTGTTCAGGTTCCCAGATAGTGGACTCATGATGACATTAACGTTTAGCATAACGTTAGCCAATGTGAGAGAGGTCTTCAGTTGCTTAGAAGTTACCCTGGGGTCCTTTGTGACCTCACCAACTGTTACATGCCTTGCTCTTGGAGTGATCTTTGTTGGTCGACCACTCCTGGGGAGGGTAACAATGGTCTTGAATTTCCTCCATTTGTACACAATCTGTCTGACTGTGGATTGGTGGAGTCCAAACTCTTTAGAGATGGTTTTGTAACCTTTTCCAGCCTGATGAGCATCAACAACTTTTTTTCTGAGGTCCTAAGAAATCTCATTTGTTTGTGCCATGATACACTTCCACAAATATGTGTTGTGAAGAGCAGACTTTGATAGATCCCTGCTCCTTAAATAAAACAGGGTGCCCCCTCACACCTGAGTGGCATCCCATTGATTGAAATCAACTGACTCTTAATTTCACCTTCAAATTAACTGCTATTCCTAGAGGTTCACATACTTTTGCCACTCACTAATATGTAATATTGGATCATTTTCCTCAGTAAATACATGACCAAGTATAATATTTTTGTCTCATTTGTTTACCTGGGTTCTCTTTGTCTAACTTTAGGACTTGTGTGAAAAGCTGATGATGTTTTAGGTCATATTTCTGCAGAAATATAGAAAATTCTAAAGGGTTCACAAACTTTCCAGCACCACTTTAAATCCTACTTGACCGACTACTTGACCAGTTTATTTATGTAAATAATCTACGCTAGAAGCTCTCAAAAGTATAGAATGGCGTGCCTCGGGGGTCTGTGCTTGGCCAGATTTTATTCTCTCTGTAAATGCTCAATTATTCATAAACATGGCATTAGTTTCCACTGCTATGCTGATGATGCACAGCTGTACATATCAGATAAACCAAATGATGTCCTTACAATCAGCAAAATTGAGGACAGAGCTAACGAAGCTAACACCGAGCTAGAGAAGCAACACGGGGCAGGAGAAGCTAAGGCTGAGCTACATAAGCTGACGCCGACCTAGGGAAGTTAATGGCAGCCTGGAGAAGCTAACGCGGTGAAACAAAACCTGCAGAAGAATAAACAGAGTGGTTGGGGTCGCAAATAGAAATCAACCACTGCGGACACAGCCTTGAAGAGGAGAAAGCTACTGTAGATGGAACTGCAAACAGAAGTAAACTCTAATATAAGAAACATCTGCACAGTACATATGTATACAGATAAATAATATGCATGGATATTGTTGTAGTCCCAGAAGTTGAATCTGTTCATCTGGGCATAGAGGGGGTCTATGTCCAGATGAACAGATTCAACTTCTGGGATTTTCTTACCTGGATCATTGAGCATGCATCAAGAAGGAGATATTGTTGTAGATTTTTGTTATTTACAGTAATGTGGACTGGTGTGATGAAGAGTATGAATTGTGTTAGGATAATACGTCCAGTGTGTGTACTACTGTCAGTGTTTAGTAGAGTTCAGTAGAGTAATGGATGAGGGAAAGAAGCTGTTCCTGAGCCGATAGGTTACACCTGTATCTCCTCCATAATAGCATGAAGTTGTAGAAGTCCCTGATGAAGCTGTGTGCTTTACACATACAATGTTAGTAGTGAATGTCACCGAACTTAGGGAGCTTTGCGTCGATGATGCACTGAGCATCTTTACCACCCTCTGTAGGGCCTTTCTGTCAGCCACAGTGGAGCTGCTGTACCACTCTGTCACACAATGATGGGGGAAACTTGAATTTTAGCAAAAGTCTACAACATATAAGAAAATAAAACATAAAATGAAAAAAGCGAAAGGGTACAATGGTGCTTGAAAGTTTGTAAACGCTTTAGAAGTTTCTATATTGCTGCATAAATATGACCCAAAACATCATCAGATGTTCACACAACCCAGAGGAAAGAAATTCTCTAAATAAGATCTTATGTTTGTCTCCTTTACTTCTCCTAGACATAATTAAGACGTGTTTGAGATTAATGTGAGATTTAAGCTTTTTTCTCCTATTTCTGAAATTTGTCTCCTGAGAAACAACGCTTGAATTTTCAAAATATCGTTTATTAAATTCTTCTTAAGTTCATCTTAAGTTCGTCTCATTTCAGATTCGTCTCATCATGCAAAACTTGAGAAACATTTGAGATATAAAATCAAACTTACAGTTGTCTCACAGAAGACTTAACTGTTTTGTATCTCATCCGAGACTTATGATACTATTTACATAAGAAACATTTAAGATCTCATAATTGGCTTTTTTTTGGTCTCTTCTAACAAGTTAAAGTTCATCTTATTGTTGAATCATAACAAGAAATCAATCAGAAACAGAGAATTCCCAATTTTATGAATATACCTTGATAAACTTATCTGTCATTACTGATACTCAAATCTATTTATTTTGAGAAAGTAATTCTAAATAAAATCATAATTCAAATCTCCATATGTGTATATTAAAGTACACAAGTTTATTTTCTGCACAATTTACATTTACTTACAGGTGTAGATAAGGCAACAATAAAAGTATCCAAAGACTGAAAAACTAAATACAATTTAAAATATTTGCTTAAATGTTTTATCAGAGCCAATTCTATTCTGTTGCTCTTCATGCTTGTCTTATTGCTTCTCTTACTTTTCAACTCATTTGGTTGTCCTGTGTACTGCCTGTTTGTTGCCATTATTTCAGTTGTTGTTGTTTTTTCTTAACTATTTTTTTTCTTTTTTACCTTGCTTATTTGTCTTGCGTATAGCTTGTCTGTCACAATTTTATTGTCTATATGCTGTTATTTTTGTAATTAAAAATAAAATTATTCTATTTATAATAAAAACTGTGAAGAATAGTTCAAAACGGCTTAAACCATTAAAGTCCACAGAACGAACTGCAAGCTTTAAACCTAATGGCCCAACTAAAGACAGCACGGAGCGTCTGAGCGATGCCCTCCGTTCGGCTATTGGTCAGAACCAGCTCATTAGCATACTGTGGTAACAAACATGGCGGACACTGCGCCTTGTAAGGGAAAGCGGTTTTCTTACTTATTGGTAATTAAATACTTCATATACTCGCCTAAACTGGATTGGTAAACATTCTGTTTTAAAGAAGTACATAGTTTACGATAAAGGACTTAACTTTGGTTAACTTCTTAGAAGTTTGCGCGCATTTTTTAACTCCAGCGTGCACGAGCTTAGCTAATGGTCCGGTGCTGAGTCACAGAGTGAGTTACTGCTTCCGCAGACCTTCATTCTCCTCACGGCCGCTGCTGTTCTGTGGCTGGAATCGTAATTTCGTAAGTATTTTTGAAGTTATTATTGTTATTTTAACATTTTAATTCGTTGTTGTGATAATAAAAACTTTATTGTAGTTTTCAGACTGAATGCTATACTAGTTTCTGTTGGTAGCATAATGTTAGTCAGAGTTTGCTTTGCCCTTAACTTGGATTGTAGAGCAGCTCCAAAAGAGAAACGTTAAGTCCGCTAATGTACATTACATTTACATATATATTTTTAGCTATAATGAAGGTTAGCACCTGATGCACCTTTTGTGATTTTTTTATTATTCTGCAGGTTAACGTTAGCATGCGCATTCGGGGACCTATGTCACGCCCACCTTCACGCACCATCCACCGCGTTCCATCACCTTCCACTGCTTTCTTGCACCATCCCTCTCCTCCTCCGTTCACCACAAGCACCTGCCTCTTGTTTTCTAGTTCATTCCACCATCACTATAAATACCACTCACCTCCACAGACTCATTGCTGTGTCTCGTGGTTTCTACCCCGTGTCTCTAGCTCCCACGCTCATGCTTTTCTACGCCTTCCATGTCTCTCGCTCCTTCGCCTTTTTCCTCCAATCATCCCTTGTACCTTGCCTCTATCATCCATGTCTTACCGTTCCTATCTCTGTCCTAGCCGTATCCATCTCTCGTCCGGGTCGCTTATTTCCTTCCTATCCTGATCTACACTCGCTATCTCTTCCGAGTTATGTTTAAAAGCCTTAGTTATCTCTCACTCACCTTTCCGTTCATCTCTTTCTCTCATCCGTTCACGTATCATCTCGTATTTAATCCGTAATCGCCTGTGTATTCCATTGTAGTGTTTCTCAGTTCTGTTTTCCGTTGCCTTTTGTAAATAAAAGCCGCTTTAAGTTCAGATCCACTCCTGCGTGTGTCTCCTCAACTCTACAACCGGCGTTGCAACCTAGCTATCTGCAGCCTTTCAGGTGATATTATTAGCTGGTCTATCATGACCAAAAACACCGTGATAAATTAACTGTATTTTTTTTTCTCAATTAAGTCTATAGAAATTGTCACGCGTCACGGCAGCGCGTACCATCTCTGCCATCTCACGAACCAATCAGGAAGCCCCACCGCGATCGCACTGATCGCGTTCAGCTGTGGGGCTTCCCATATAAACGCTGACGGTAGAGACGGCCGACGTGGGTTATTAACATTGTTATGTCGATGCCACTCACGTCCCTACGCGCCTCACCCGTTCTTCTCGTCCTGGCTCTATCTCACGTCCTCATCATCCGTGCTACACCACGTTTGTCCATTACCGTTGCACCTCGTATATCCCCAGGTATTGCACGTTTAGTTACTTCCCTGTTTGGTTTTGTTTCGTGCCCGTTTTCCAGCTTTGGCCTGGTTATGTTTCACACCCCTTTTCAGTTCTCGCCGCTTTTCTGTTTGCTGTGTTTGCCTTCTGTTGGTTTTTGTCAATAAATCCTCCCTTGTTATACCTGCGCTCATCTCCCTTGCCTGTTAGACCCCCCCCCCTCCCGTTCGCTACAGAATAACCAGCCGCCATTGAGACGGCAGGTGTTCCCGACTTTTCTTTTCTCCTCGGCCGTTTTAACGGCAATCCAGCCCACTGCCGACCCTTCATCGAAGGTTTTATCCGGTATTTTTGTCTAGTTCCCATGGAAACCGAGTATGCCAGGGTGTCGTTGGTGGTCCTTCACCTAACCGGTGAGGCCTTAACGTGGGCAACTCAGCTGTGGCCGATGCACCGGGCTGGAACCGTGGGTCAGCTTTTTGAAAAGCTGGACTTTTGTTGTAGCTCCCCACGGGGCTTCCCGGACACCAAAGCCGCAGGTTCCGGTGTTTTCAAGCCCGTTGGCCCCGTGAATGAACCGGTTGTGCTGAGAATAGCTCCCTCTAACAGGGATAAGCCGGAGTTTGTCACTCGCCCTGTCCGGTCTGCTCTGGCTGGTCATGTGCTGGATCCCCAGTTTGCCACCAGCCGGACCGCTTTGGTCAAGCGTCGGCGTGCGTAACTCTGCGCCCTGCGTCTGAGCTGGAGAGCTCCACGCTTGGGGATTATGATGCGCACCGGTCATTGCCGCCGACCCCTGCGCCTCGCTCTAGACCGGTTTCAGCGCTGCGATCGCCGGTCCCGATTCCTGCACCACGGACTTTCACGAAACGGACAGTTCCTTCACTCCGGCTCGCGCCTACTCCTGCACCACGGACAATCGTGCCTATTCCCGCGTTTCGACCATCCGTGCCAATACCTGCTCTGAGGCTATCTGTTACAGAAACTGTGTCAGCCCCAAGAGCAACAGATCCAGTGCCAGCACCGAGAGCGAAGGTTCCTGTGGTTGCACCAAGGGCATCAGCAGTTCCAGTGACTGCACAGAGGGAGTCAGCAGTTTCAGAGGCCGTGTGCTCAACAGAGGCCTTTCCAGAGGCCGTGTGCTCAACAGAGGCCTTTCCAGAGGCCGTGTGCTCAACAGATTCCTTTCCAGAGGCCGTGTGCTCAACAGAGGCCTTTCCAGAGGCCGTGTGCTCAACAGAGGCCTTTCCAGAGGCCGTGTGCTCAACAGAGGCCTTTCCAGAGGCCGTGTGCTCAACAGAGGCCTTTCCAGAGGCCGTGTGCTCAACAGAGGTCTGTTCAGAGGCCGTGTGCTCAACAGAGACCCCGTCGAGAGAATGTCTCTTCCACAAGAGACCCGTCCAGAGAACGTCTCTTCCACAGAGACCCGTCCAGAGAACGTCTCTTCCACAGAGACCCGTCCAGAGAACGTCTCTTCCACAGAGACCCGTCCAGAGAACGTTTCTTCCACAGAGACCCGTCCAGAGACTGTCTCTTCCACGGAGACCTTTCCAGAGACTGTCTCCTCCAGGGAGGCCCTTCCAGAGACTGTCTCCTCCAGGGAGGCCCTTCCAGAGACTGTCTCCTCCAGGGAGACCCTTCATGTCGTCGACTCCGCTCGCCAGCCTCCCGTCGGCGTCTTCGTGTGCCAGCCGTCCGACTGCGGGCAGTCCCCTCCTGGGGTCCGCCCGGCAAGGAGATCGCCTGAGACGGAACTACGCCCGGGGGTCCCTTTTGGGAGTCCTAGCTCCGTCTCGGACTCCTTGGGGGGGGGCTCTGTTACGCGTCACAGCAGTGCGTACCGTCTCTGCCATCTCACGAACCAATCAGGAAGCCGCACCGCGATCGCATTGATCGCGTTCAGCTGTGGGGCTTCCCATATAAACGCTGACGGTAGAGACGACCGACGCGGGTTATTAATGTTGTTATGTCGATGCCGCTCGCGTCCCTATGCGCCTCACCCGTTCTTCTTGTCCTGGCTCTATCTCACGTCCTCATCATCTGTGCTACTCCACATTCGTCTGTTACCGTTGCACCTCGTATATCCCCAGGTATTGCATGTTTAGTTACTTCCCTGTTTGGTTTTGTTTCGTGCCCGTTTTCCGGCTTCGGCCTGGTTATGTTTCACACCCCTTTTCAGTCCTTGCCGCTTTTCTGTTCGCTGTGTTTGCCTTCTGTTGGTTTTTGTCAATAAATCCTCTCTTGTTATACCTGCGCTTGTCTCTCTTGCCTGTTAGACCCCCCGTTCTTATAGGAATAAAGTGTGGAATGAGCTTGAACTTTTTCTGCACTTTCACTGCAATGCTTCTTTTGTCCTGTTTGAAGGATTTGCACAAAACACATTTTCATGAACTTTGTTTTTATGTTTTCTGTTGGGAATGGACTTGATACATACAATAAACATCAATTCTATATTATGATTAATATGACCTGTCACGCCCACGACCAGCTTGGCCCCCCACGCTTGCATGCTCCAGCGTTCCTCATCCCTGGCCTACTGATTAAGCCACCTGTGCCTCGTTACCTGCCCCTTCATATACGGCCTGCAATCCTCAGAACGGTGCTATGCCACAAGGTTCCCTACCTGGTCTAGCTCCTAGTGCGTTATCCACCGCTACAACCTGATATTGTTAATAAACAGCATTACCTTGAATCCTCAGCCTGCGTGTGTCTCCTACATTCCACCCGCTCGCGTTACATGACCTTTATTAGATGCTTGCACCATAGTCTGTACTGTGCTAAGGTTTTACATAGGTGTGGAAAAATGCTGCAGAGTAATAATGCTTTCAAACATGGAAGTGTTAGTAGTTTATTTTTGTCAGTTAACAACATGCAAAGTGAATGAACAAAAGAGAAATCTAAATCAAATCAGTATTTGGTGTAACCACCCTTTTGCCTTCAGTTCTTCTAAGTACACTCGCACACAGTTTCTGAAGGAACTTGGCAAGGAGGTATAGGATACTTTATTTCCAAACTAAATGAGTATAAATATTAAATCACATCCTTGTTTTTTTCTGTGTAGATTATGTTTTGTGATTTTCCACACTTGTCAAGGATGAAACGCGGTTGAGGTGGGGAATTTGAATAAGGCCTTCATTAACAAAAGTCTTCATAACGCCAGACTGACCGTCGAGACACAGGTGAACAGAGACCTTGCCAGCCTCCTTCCCAAAATGATGAAATGACTCCAGGTTTACCTTTGGGTGTTTGAACACAGCTGTACTGGACTCTGAATCTGAGACCTGAACTGAACACACACACACCAAACATTTGTTTGTTTTTAAGGGGGAATGTAAATAAAAAGTGCAAAATTACAGTGGTGCTTGAAACTCTTTAGAATTTTCTGTTTCTGCATAAATATGACCTAAAACATCATCAGATTTTCACACAAGTCCTAGAAGTAGATAAAGAGAACCCAGGTAATCAAATGAGAAAAAAATATTATACTTGGTCATTTATTTAGTTTTATTAGTTAGTCATTAAGAGTGGTTTTGTCACGCCCGCTGGCCGCCCGCTGGCCGCCCGGCCTGCGTCACCTGCCTATCACAAGCACCTGTTTCCACTTTCCCACTCCACTCACACGGTATATAAACCACACTCACCTCACTCTCCTTGCGGATTCACGATGTTCCTACCTTGTCCCACACCTTTGTCCTCGACCTCTCCTATCCCTCCATATCCTGGCAATAAACCACCTCGCAAACCAGTGGCCTGCGTTTGTCTCCTGCTTCCTCGACACCCAGCGTGACAGTTGAATCCGCCGACATGGAGACAGCGGCCACTGGCTCTGGTCGCGACCCTGCTTCTGCCATTGGCTGGCGGCTCGCCGAGTTTCGTGCCCGGCTTGGGGAGGTGGCTCAGGTCGTTGTGTCCCTCGCTGAGGACCAACGCTCGCTGGTCCTTTCCCTCAACCAGCTTTTCCAGCGTGTGTCACAGCTGCCGCCGTCCCCCGCTGCCGCGGACCTCGCCGCCTCTGTTCCGCTTCCCTCCAGCCCTCAGCGGACCCCGCCTCCCGTCAGCGACCCCACTCTCCAGCCTCCCTTCGGCGACCCCACTCTCCAGCCTCACGTCGTCGACACCGCTCTCCAGCCTCACGTAATCGACACTGCTCTCCAGCCTCACGTCGTCGACACCGCTCGCCAGCCTCACGTCGTCGACTCCACTCTCCAGCCTCACGTCGTCGACACCGCTCTCCAGCCTCTCGTCGTCGACTCCGCTCGCCAGCCTCACGTCGTCGACTCCACTCTCCAGCCTCACGTCGTCGACACTGCTCTCCAGCCTCACGTCGTCGACACTGCTCTCCAGCCTCTCGTCGTCGACTCCGCTCTCCAGCCTCACGTCGTCGACACCGCTCTCCAGCCTCTCGTCGTCGACTACGCTCGCCTGCCTCCCGTCGTCGACTATGCTCGCCTGCCTCCCGTCGTCGACTATGCTCGCCTGCCTCCCGTCGTCGACTCCGCTCGCCTGCCTCCCGTCGTCGACGCCGCTATCCAGCCTCACGTCGTCGACGCCGCTCTCCTGCCTCGCGTCGGCACCTCCGTTCTCCAGCCATCCGACTCCTGGCAGTCCCCTCCTGGGGTCCGCCCGGCGAGGAGACCGCCTGAAAAGGAACTGTGCCCGGGTGTCCATCTTGGGAGTCCTAGCTCCGTCTCGGACTCCTTGGGGGGGGCACTGTCACGCTGGGTGTCGAAGAAGCAGGAGACAAGCGCAGGCCACTGGTTTGCGAGGTGGTTTTATTGCCAGGATATGGAGGGATAGGAGAGGTCGAGGACAAAGGTGTGGGACAAGGTAGGAACATCGTGAATCCGCAAGGAGAGTGAGGTGAGTGCAGTTTATATACCGTGTGAGTGGAGTGGGAAAGTGGAAACAGGTGCGTGTGATAGGCAGGTGACGCAGGCCGGGCGGCCAGCGGGCGTGACAGGTTTGGTGTGAAACACTCCATTCTAGAGAAACTTACTGAGTCAGAATTGTTCACGGTGGTGAGACGAACCAGATAAGCTTGGGCAAAAAAAGTATTTAGTCAGCCACTAATTGTGCAAGTTCTCCTACTTAGAAAGATGAGAGAGGTCTGTAATTTTCATCATAGCTACACTTGAGAGACAGAATGAGAACAAAAAATCCAGGAAATCACATTGTAGGATTTTTTAAGAATTGAATTGTAAATTATGGTGGAAAATACGTATTTGGTCACCCACAAACAAGTAAGATTTCTGGCTCTTACAGACCTGTAACTTCTTCTTTAAGAAGCTCTTCTGTCCTCCACTCATTATCTGTATTAATGGCACCTGTTTGACCTCCTTATCTGTGTAAAAGACACCTGTCCACAGCCTCAAACAAGCAGGTTTGTGTGAATAAATCAACTGTGGGAGCAATTGTAAGAAAATGGAAGACATACAAGACCACTGATAATCTCCCTCAATCTGGGGCCCCATGCAAGATCTCATCCCATGGGCCAAAATGATCATGAGAACGGTGAGCAAAAATCATTATTTTAAATCAAATGTCCCAGACTCTTAATGGATTTACAGCTCGACTGAAGAACAACGAGACTGCAGATCAGTTTTAGTCCCATCAACAAAAATGAACTGAATCAGCTTCATCCCTCACAAAGACGTCGTTTGCATATGACAGATTTGTTATCTGTAAGTCCAGTTCTAACCCAGAGAAGCTGCCGATACTCTGTAACTCTGTCGGTACATTTCTGACTGATAAGATTAACATTAAGAGCTTCATCATATAAGTTTATAAATCACTAATCAAACGAGATCCTAGACTTTGGTTATAACACCGGGATCTCACTCAGATTTGCTTCAACCGGTAGAATAGTGGATCTTAGTAACAGCCTGCCTTTTAAACCCCACCCATTTTATTTGCTGAATGTAAATAAACATAATTTTTAATAAATTAAGACTTACAAATTGATGTACTTGTGTTATTGTCTGTATAATGAACAGTTATTGGGACTGTGGTAGCCTAGAGGTTAAGGAACTGGACTCTGGACCAGAAGGACCTCCGCCAAGCTGCCACTGTTGGGTCCTTGAGCAAGGCCCTTAACCCACAATTGCTTGGATTGTAATGCTGTATCAGTTGTAAGTCACTCTGGATAAGGGCATCTGCTAAATGCTGTAATTGTAAATGTAAATGTAAATGTAGACGTTAATGACTGAAGGGCTTAGGCGCGGGGGAATGATAGAATGGAACTATTTTACCTCAGGAAGGCTGAGCTCTTTATCTTTATCTTTATCTTAAAATCTAACAGTAAATGGCGATAAAGGAACTGTGGTATAATCGCAGTAATACACTTGAGGTTGTGCTTTAACGTGAGATATTGGCACTGGTGTTCTGATCTTCGATCTACAGCTGCAGCACACTCGTGCCAGTATCTCACGTTAAAGCACTCCTTCTGGGGTATTATTGCTTATATATGTGCTGTCTGATGTATGATGTCTGACACATTGTGTTTTATGGTAGTTTGGTGTTAAAGTGTTGGCTTTAACTGTATTTTAATGGCAGAGGGGAACATGCAGGGAGTTATAAGGCACAATAGTCCCCGATGAGAACTTATTCCAAATTCTCCACCGTTTTACCATCAGTAACATTACGTATTTAAAAACTCAGACACGTGTTGGTTCATTGATGGTTTTGGATATTAAATAAAATAGTTATCAGCAGTGACTACAACACAAATAAAACCATTTTATCCAAATATCACCAGTGATCCGACACGTGTTATCTGAGTGTTTAATATGTAATGGTTATTTAAGTGAAAACATTTAATCTAAAGGGAAAAAAAGTTTTAATTAAATTATTTAAAATATTCCTCTTCCATGAGCAGAATAAAATGATTACAATACATTTAGACTTTACTTTTTTCTGTGAGGGAGGTTTAGAGGTGGGGCGTCTAGTTCCTATCAACAACCACAATTTTGGACTCTAACTTTTTATACAATTCAGGATTTTATACCAAACCCCTGTGACTGACCCATTTAAATCATCTCAGCCATTTAATTATGCACTGATAATTCAGTGGGTTCCACTCTAAAAACTGTTCTCTTAGTGTTCACATTGTTATGCAGTGTTTCTATTTTACTATGTGTACTTCATTTAGTTAGTACTATTATACTGTGATGGTAAATATTGTTTTGTACATTATGTAACATTGCTTTTTATGTGTGTATGCATTTGTTTGTGTTTACAACTGTTGTATAACTGCTGTTATAAATGTTTACAATTCAGTTTGTGCACTAATTCTTTTTATACAATAAAAAAACTATGAAACAATCTCTCTCCTCATCAGTTAACTGTATGTTCTTAGGAGTTTCTCCAGGTATTAGTAATGCAGCTTTCAACTAGACATGGATAAGAAATAAATAAGATCTCAGTGGTGTCTTATGTTTCTTACTTGGATCTCTCTTATGTCTGAATAGAAGCTAATTCTCTTTAAAGGTCATATAAGACATAAATGAGAAAACATATAAGACATAATTCAGCAGTAAATCAGTCTAGAATGAGATCTTAGGCTTTTTCTCATTTGTCTCTATAATGTATTACAAATAAATGCTTGGGTGTTGTTTCCTTTTTTTTCTCCTAAGGGGGGTTTAGGAGAAAATAATTCAGAAATGGGTAATAGTAAAGCTTTGTTAAGACAAAATTAAGAACTTATCTATTTCTCCTCAGTCATAGAAAAGACGATCTTAACAAATACTTTTTTTCCTTTGGGTTTTAAGTCCTAAAAGTAGATAAAGAGAACCCAGTTAAACAAATGAGACAAAAATATTATACATGGTCATGTATTTATTAAGGAAAATTTTCAAATATTACATATTAGTCAGTGGCAAAGTATCTGAACCTCTAGGATTGGCAGTGAAATTAGAGTCAGGTGTTTACAATCAATGGGATGACAATCAGGTGTGAGTGGGCACCCTGTTTTATTTAAAGAACAGAAATCTATCAAAGTCTGCTCTTCATAACACATGTCTGTGGAAGTGTATCATGGCACGAACAAAGGACATTTCTGAGGAGCTCAGAAAAAGAGTTGCTGATGCTCATCAGGCTGGAAAAGGTTACAAAACCATCTCTAAAGAGTTTGGACTCCACCAATCCACAGTCAGACAGATTGTGTACAAATGGAGCAAATCCAAGACCATTGTTACCCTCCCCAGGAGTGGTCGACCAACAAAGATCACTCCAAGAGCAAGGCGTGTAATAGTTGGCGAGGTCACAAAGGACCCCAGGGTAACTTCTAAGCAACTGATGGCCTCTCTCACATTGGCTAATGTTAATACTCATGAGTCCACCATCAGAAGAACATTGAACAACAATGGTGTACATGGCAGGGCTGGTGGACAAGCCAGAAGGCTATTGAAAGAATGATTTATTGACGAATGAGACCAAAATAGAACTACTATTTGAAGTACTACTGAACTACTGTATGAAGACTTCCAAGTGCATTGTATATGCATTATTACTGTCATACAGTAGAGAGAATGACGTGTAATAAGACTGCCTAATTATAAACAGGGATGGGTGAAAAAGTAATTAATATTTATTTTAAATATATTTTAAGATGAATCAGTTAACACAGAACACAGAAACGTCTTGTACACTAAACAGATGTCAGTTTCATTAAGCAAGTCAAAGGTGAAACTGCACAAACAAAAAGTAAATAGACACACGTTAAATGCCTGTGGGACAAAAGCGAAAACAGACCCTTCATCCCAACTCTTCTTTACTTTATTAAGTTATTTTAAAGACTACTTATTAAATACCGTGTCAATGGCATAATTAGATTGATTTTCTATGTTCCTGGATTCCATCTTCTTTGCTATGTTTTGTCTAAAATGAGCTTCCATTTTTCTCTTAATCTCATGTTCTACAAAAGTACCTCCTTCTATTGGGATGTCGCATTTACCCTCATTGAGTAGGTTACTGATTGCCTCTGTCTCAGCACAGTTGCCAGGTTTATTTTCTTTAGTACTAGTATTTTCTCTAGTACCCGAGTACCCTGACAGAGAGTAGAGCCTGACACAGCATTTACAAGGAGGTTTCACCTGCATGTCCTCCACTGTATAAGCTGTACACTTGACTGAAGTTGGAACATTGAGGATACATAATGTTCCAGTAGGTTCAGGAAACCCAGACGTTACAACAGATGAAACTTTGCTATGCCAAACATTCACACAGGACACAGCGATCATAATCTCTCTCACTATTTTATCTCTCCGGAACAGAGAAGCGCCATAGTATCTGTAGTATTGATGAGTATCATCATCATAGATCTGACAGATGCATATGACTGTTGAAATCAGTGAGTATCTTTTTTTTGATTTCTTGCAATCCTGTAATGTTACAGTCAGTATCTGCTTCACTCTGGTTTCATCCTCATGGATCAACGTGACCTGGGAAAATGCAAAACAAAACAAATGCACCAAATACCAAACTAAAAAACACAGCACAGCTAAAATCTTAATGTGTTGCAGAAGGTATTTAAAATAATTGTACAATAAAGCTTTTATTTCATTAAAGATTGTGCTTTACTAACCAGTTCCAGAAAGTACGAGAAAGGTGTCTTCAGGGCCACATGTGTTCGGTACTGCTCGAATGGTTCTGGGAAACTTTCCTTAGTTTCAGCAAGAAGATTTTTCAAGATTTGTTCTGGTGTGTAGTTCGAGGCATGAATATGCCCCATGAACAGAATGCTGTGGAGCAACTGCAGAGAAAAAAACCCCATAAGCACTCAGTTTGAAAGAGAGAGAGATAGAGTGTGTGCATGTGTGCGTTCTGATGATGTGTTGTTTAGTTGTCTGGCTGTCTCTGTCTCTGATCTGATTGTGAGATCTTTAGCTATGATGATTCTTTAACTGCTAGAACTTTGAATTGGTTTCTGTCTGACTTTCAAATTGCTCAATGTGTAGACATAAATATTATGAACCAGTTTAAGTAACTAGAGCAAATTCACTGACTGGTGAAAGAACATGAGTATTTTACTGCTATGTTTTAAATACATAAGGTCACCTAATAAAAATGAGTCACTTTGCTCTTTCCTGGTCTTTGTCTATGTACTTCTGGTGTTCTGTGTTTTGTGTGTTTCTTGTGTGACCTATGTTTTATGTTAGCACTTATTTTAGTTTGTGAGCACTTTAGCTATTGTCTGTCTTTATTAGCACTTTGTCTAGTCTTGTTAGCACATAGTCTGTAGAACTAGCCTTTAGTCTCACTGTCTCTGTAGTGTTAGCATTGTTAGTTTGTATTAGCGCTGTCTGTAGTTGTTAGCTTATTGTTTGTATATAGTAGTATATACAATAAGTTGACTGTGTAAGTCGTGTCTTTGTTTGTAGCATTGCTAGGTTGTTTGTGTTATTTGTCAGCTCTGTGTTTCCCTATGGTGCACCACTGTATCACCTTTGTCACTGTAAATAAACCTTCACAATTTGCACGTACGTCCACCTGTGTCCCTCCTTGCACTATTCATGACACGGCTCTACAAGCAGTGAAAAAAATCCCAGTCTACAGGAAATTCACGCCAGAATTGTGGCCGAAAAACCAAACTGACGGCTTGGGAATAAAGATCTAGTCATCAGATGAATCTGGTTTCTGCCTGTTTGTGAATGATGCTAGGTGTCGTGTTCATCAAAGGCCTTCAATGAGGAAGCTGGAGGAGGTTATGTGATATTCTGGGGGTGTTTTCATTATTATAATTCTCATTTTCACAGGGCTGCAAATATGACTGATTGGCATGATGAACATTCAAGAGCAGTCACACATCTGGACTGGCCCACAAAATCACCAAACTTGTCCAGTCCATGCCAAATTGAATTGCAGTTATTCATGCTTGTAGGGGTATTACATGCTATTAGGTACACTAGGAATGTTTTGTCTGGTGAGCTTACACACATTGATACACTATATGGACAAAAGTATTAATACTATAAGCACATCTCACCACTGTCACACTGTCCTCATTCATATCTTGTACCATCTTCACATACTTCTCTGCCACTCCAGACTTCCTCATACAGTACCACAACTCTTGTCTCGGCACCCTGTCATAAGATTTCTCTAGATCCACAAACACACAATGCAACTCCTTCTGGCTAGCCAATTGGTACAAGTCCTGTTCACCTTCCTTAGGGTCCAGCCTTTTATACAGCTCCTCATACGCCATTTCCTTAGCCTTTGCCACTTCCCTTTTTGTCTTACGCCGCATCTCCTTATACTCCTGCCTATTTTCTTCATCTCTTTGGAGATCCCAGTTATTTTTTGCCAGGCTCTTCATTCTTGAACTTTCTTGAACTCCCTCATTCCAACACCAAGTCTCCTTTCTTTATTCCTCTGTCCAGATGTCACACCAAGTACCTTCCTAGTTGATTCTCTCTCTGCTTTTTGCAGTTGATTTCCAGTTGTCTAGCGCCTTTTCACCACCACCCAGCATCTGTCTCACCTCTTTCCTAAATTTCACACCACAGTATTCTTCTTTTAACTTCCACCATCTGATTCTTGGTTCAGCCTTCACTGTCTTCCTCCTTCTCACCTCCAACATCATCCTACATACCACCATCCGGTGCTGTCTTCACTACACTCTCCCCTACTACCTCCTTACAGCCAATCTCTTTCAGGTTGCATCTCCTGCATAGGACATAATTCACCTTTGTGCACCTTCCTCCAATATTCTTTGTCACCACTCTCCTTCTTAAAGCATGTGTTCACTACTGCCATTGAAATCCTTTCTGCAAAATCTATCACCCTCTGCCCTTCTCTATTCCTGTCATTAACACCGCATCTCCCCAACGCATCCTCATCACCTCTGTTTTCTTCACCAACATGCCCATTGAAGTCTGCTCCAATCACCACCCTTACTTCTTTAGATATTCTCTTCACTACTTCATCCAACTCATTCCAGAAATCTGCTTTATCCTCTATCTCACAACCCACTTGCAGGGAATATGCACTGATAACATTCATCAGCACTCCATCAATTTCTCTCTCACCTTCACCTTCCTAACATTTATTCCCCTCTTCTTCTCGTCCTTGGCCCAACAGTAACTTAGTTTCCATTGGTACCCTGCTGGTCGACATTACTATTGGCGGTCGCCTCAGCCAATCTGGTGTGGAAATCTGACTTTTGATCCACATAGTTGATTTGGCATAGTTTTACGTCGGATGCCCTTCCTGACACAACCCTCCCTATTTACGCGGGCTTGGGACCGGCACTAAGAGTGCACTCATATGAGCACTCCCAATGGTTATGTTTGGTGTTTTGTCCATATAGTGTGTATATAAGATACTCAATATTTACCACCTCCTGGGATGGGAGCTCCCACAGACCTACCTTCTCCAGTGTGGGATTGAATTGCCTGTCTTCAGCTGCATCATTAGTAATCTGTTTTACCAAATCTAAAGCCTTGTAAAAGAGGATGAATGCATTGTGAAGGAATCCATCATTCCGTTCAGCACTGTAAAAAGAACATATGTGACAGATAAATGAGAGTAAAAACTGTTCTGCATTTTATATTATACCACAGTTAGTTCCGGAGTTCAATTTTGATTGGCTAAGAGACGTTCTAGGAGTGCCAATATTGCCCGATAACGGCACTCTGACCGAAGCTCTTCAGTATTACTTCACCATATACACACGTAACCTAGCAGTAAAGCAGTAACATTATAATCATACAAGTAAAAGACTGCTGAAATGAATTAGAATGAGTTTATAACATCTACTGGCTTTGAATACATTTGTTAGATGAAGCTATTAATGAGCAGCCTGATAAGGATTTGGATGTGTTGGAAAGAGAAAGTCAGTACAGTAAATCAAATGTCCTGGGCTCTTAATGTAGACAGCTTTGTTGGTTCGAGCACTTCCATGCTTTCTTTTTTTTCTTCACAACAGCCACAAAGACATTGTTTGCTGGTTTTAAACTAGGCGTCTTTCATTAAACACCAGCCACAGCTGATCAGAGGTTCATTCATGGATCTGTTAAGTCCAGCTCTCATTAACCTGACCAAGCTGCTGATGCTCTATAACTCTAACTTTAACAGCTCTGACTGATACAATTAACATTAAGAACTTTGCTATTGAAGGAACGGAAATTATAACAAAATCCTAAACTTTGGTTATAATGCCGGGATCTCACTCTGATTTTCTTCTGTTGGTAGAATAGTGGATCTTAGTAACAGCCAGCCTTATAAATCAGACCTATTTTATTTACTGAATGGAAATAAACTCTTTTTAATAAATAAAAATGTGTTTTAACTATATTTCTGTTTATTGTATAATATTGTATATTGTATATTTTATAATAAACATTTATTAGGATCTGATGATGATGTTTGAGCAGCTATGTAACGATAGAATGGAACTATTTTAAATCGCCAAATGTCAATAAGCAAACCATTTCTTTTGTTCGCTTTATAAACAGTGATAATGGAACTGTGGTATAATCACAATAATACACTCAAAGTTTGTGCTATAATGTGAGATATTGGTACTGCTGTACTGCACTTCGACTGCATTACCATTATCTAGTCCCAGTATCTCATGTTATAGCACTCCCTCTTATACACACAGAAGTCCTCATTCATGAATTCTTAGTGAAAAGACAAGCAAACTGTGACTACGCATGAAATGGATCTTTCCGAAAAACTCTTCCCCAGATTTACGAGCACCACGTAAACATCAGATTTGTTAGTAAAACCTGCTTATGATAATGAATATCGAGCGTTTGCAAATTGGGCACGTGTACACTTTCCTTTGTAATTAGCATACAATTACCATAATCCACACCCACGAATAACAAATAACCAAAAAGGCTTTGGACTGAGGAACCCAGCAAAAATACTCCAAAATGTCTCAGAATAAGAAAAGAATAAAAATATTCTGCTTCTTAATTTGAGCTGCATCCTGTCAGAACAAGATCCGGTACCTCTCATATTTCCGGCACATATTTGTATGGATCCTCTACATTTTTATATGTAAAATATAATGAAAATAAGCAATATTAAGAAACTAATTTTAATCAAATGGTACTTATTTGTGTGTAACCTCCTTTCCAAACACCCAAGAACTCATTTTCTTTGATAACTGGTGTAAATAGTAGTGTTGTAGTACTCGAGTCTAGTCTCGGTCTTGTGTCAGTCTGGACCTCATTTGGACTCTCTCTCGGGGTAAGGTGAGCTCAGAAATTGTTGTGGAGACCAGCCGAGTCCAGTACGTCTGTCTGAGGTTAATGTTAATTATAAACGGAACGTTTTTTTCTGTCATTGAATATCAGTCCATTCAAACAGAATATATTGGTCCTTTAAATATAATATTATTTATTAACAATTACAATTGTATTAGATAATATATAATAAATATAAGGTGAATTACTTTTTTTTCCCATTTTCTACATTTTATTCTTGTTGATGTAAAAAAATCTGTTCTCGGTCTTGGCCACTTCTGATCTTGGTCTTGACTCGGACTCGACTACTAAAAGTCTTGGTCTTGACTTGGACTCGATGTGTCCCGCTCTTGGTCTTGACTTGGCTCTAGCGGTCTTGACTACAACACTAGTAATTAGATTATCAGTCAAGTATTGCACACTCACGAGTCAGGAGGGCTCACAGACGGCGAGGTTTGGAAATGGCGAAAAAGACTGATAGTTAAGAAACTGTAAGTCTTTTTCACTGATATTGTCACAGGTCCCTCTGACCGACGCTGCCCCCTTAGTTTCCATCCAGTGACCTTGACAGTCTGTGCGATCGCTCACGTGCATCTGAGCGATTGCACTAATATGCAGCAGCTGCCAGCCCAGGTATTTAAGTCTCGCTCCTGAGATTGGCAGTGCGGCTGCATTCATCTTCGCTGCGCTACGTATCACCACTCGCCACCCATTCGCTTGTTGAGTTTTCCTGGTAGGCTTTGGCCCGTTAGGCTCAGCGGATGACCGGCCTCATCAAGGAGGTCGGCCTTGTAGTGCTCCTGAAGGACATGAGGTAAGACAGGGTTTAGTGGTAGTGTAGGGTTGAGAATTCCCCTCACTTTATTCCTTGCTATTCCTTCTCTGTTTGCGGCTGACATCAGCGGTACTTCCGTTTTCCCCCGCTTTTAGCGATCGGTTTTGCAATCGCGTTTTGTGCCCGGAAGCGATAGCGTTTTTGCATTCGCTTTGCTTCCTTGTTTTGTGTGGTAAGCGGGTAAGCAGTATGCAGTGTGTGCGTGTGTGAACTTTCCCTCACACACACACAGGAGATTGGCTTTTGTTGTTTTTTTCTTTAATTTAACCTCAGCGGTCTGGTGGTGCAATCGGTTAAGCCTCTATTCACCGACGCAGTTGACCTGGGTTCGTTCCCCAGCCATTGAGATGACTTTCTTTATTTAGTTTCTTATTTATTTGTATTTTTATTAATTATTGTTTCATTTCTTTGTTTTATTTCAGTTCACTACTACCATCTGGAGCAAACTGCACTTGGATCCCAGACCATTTATACCTTTTTTTTTTTGGTTCGTCATTTTTCTGCTTAAAAGTGACAGATATAGATTTTAAATAAAAATGATTCTATATAAAACTATTTATCAACACTTTAATTCAAGTGCAGTCATGGCTAATAACACTTTTGGTGTCGTTTAGATGTTACGAACACATTACACGCACTCTGGTGTAGATTTTGTTCTTACATACATACTAACATGTAATGGGACTACGAACAATTTCATGAATGCAGTCATTTACAGGAAAAGTGTTTTTTGAACGATTTCAATTTGTTCTGCTCGCGTTTCATGAATGAGGCCCAGAATTGTTACTACTGCTTTTTTCACATTTATTACATAAGACAGCAGTAGCACTGTACAATACGTTTAAATCCTGCTGATAAAAGGCTAATGCTTCTTTCTTGTTAAGCTTGGAGCCAATCCAGTGGACATTGTCTCTATGCCCTACATTCTACATTCTGTATACAGCATTATTAACCAATAGTGAACAGAGCTGAGAGGGGTCACAAACAAGTTGGGACACTTCCTTTTTCACTTAGTGCGCGTATCAGTTAAACAGCTTAGCACAAAAAAGGTCAAAACAAAAATGGCAAATCATAAAGATTTTACTGATCCTAATTTGGTAAATTCACTTACATGGTCTTCTTATACACAAAGATCAAATCATGAAAAGATTTAAATGTTTGATATAAAACTCAAAATAGCTGTACTCAAAATCTTCCAAAAATATTTTATATCTTGTTTTATTTCTTAAAGGGTCAGTTGTTAGTTAGTAATCTACCACAGTCCATCAGACTCCTGTTTTGTTCTAATCAGAGTCCAGATTTGACACCAACAGAGGATATTTGGTCTCACATTAAACACTAGCTAACTGGAAAACATTTTTCATCTACTCATCACCTGTTTGAAGTCTTTACCATGGAGTGGAACAATCCTGATTTAGCAATTTGGGGTTCTGACCTTTTTTTTCTTTTGTCCAGAAGTGTAGACAGTAAAATTACTGCAAGGTTGTACAACTGTCACAGATCACCCGAGAGTTGAACCTGTGGTGCCCCTCCTCGCCGCCGGAGGGAGACCCGGACGAGCTCTCCTAGCTCTCCTTCAGTGCGGGTCATCGTTCTGGGACAAGCTCCCCTTGGACTGTTGCGGCGGTTGGCGGATATCCTCTGTCTTACTTTACCTAATCCTTCGGATCTCTCGCATCTATGTGTCATTCGGCGGTAGCCCGCTATATTATCATTTTGTTGCTAAGCGCGGCTAAGTCAACGTTTGCTATGAAATCCGGTTATTTTGAAGTGTTGCAGTAAAGCCGGTTTAGTTAACGTGGTGCAGGGTAGTCCGGTTAAGTTTACGTTTGCTGTGAAACCTATTTCTGTTCTGTTCTGCTTAACGGTGAAGCCCGCGCATGTCTGTCTCTGCAAACCATTGAGTCTAATAAAGACAAGCATGGTGCTCTCTGTAGAACCTGCATACGTGTCCTCCTTGCCCATAGGCCCCCATCGAGACAACGACACAGGCTAACAGCTTCACATGCTGTGTCTAGTAAGTATGATATCAGTATATTACAAAGGTATGCTTTTGGTAATCACTGTTGTGTTTTTCTGTGTGTTTAGAATTATTTACAAAGTAATAAATGCATTTTGTTGAAGTTTCTAATGTCTACTGGTATGGGCTGTACTGTGATTTTTAATGGAAAGTTCAGATATAAGCAAGTAAAAATGCAATTAATCCCAGTTAATGCAATTAAATCAATGTGATTTAAGCTCACTGACGCTATTTTAAATAGTGTCAGTGATTTTCCACGAGGATTGTGACGACCTGAGGTTTAAAGTATTGGACTTTTGATCAGAAGGTCCACAGTTCATGTCCTGGCACTGCTGAGCTGCCACTGTGGGCCCTTGAGCAATACCCTTAAACCTTAAGTGCTTGGATTAAACATTGTAAGACTGTGGGTAAGAGCCTCTGTAAAATGCTGCTTCTATTTTGTATTTTTCTCATATTTAATACAGTATTGTTTTTTACAAATCCCATAATCATTTTAAAAAGCTGAATGAATCTGACTGTGATATACTTTCCTCCACAGTCACTGTGAACCAGAAGGTCCAGGATTAAAATCCCACCCCTCCCAAACTGCCACAGTTGGGTCCTCAAGCAAAACCCTTTTGCCACATGCTCAGATTATTTAAAAAAACACCTTTCTCAATTGTATGTCAATCTGGATAAGAGTGTCTGCAAACTGTAAATGTAAGTTATCCCAGCAGAATACTTTCCAAAGCATCAAACTCTCAATGTCATTCACTTCACCTGTCAGTGGTTTTAAGGCTCTGGCTGATCTGTATATAGGCATGGGCTTTGAAAAAAAACAGTGGAGAATTGTTGTGGCTAAAGCAGTTAAGAAGTTTCACCATATAGTTTGTAATGTTCACACACTCATAATTTGGGGGCTGTGCAGTCACTACAGAAACAGGTAAGAACACACTAATGAACTGTTAAGCACACTGTGTGCACATCTATGAGAGGCCGTTTAGGCTATTATTTAAACTTACCTCTCACACACACACTATCATACTCTCACACTCACTATCAAACTATTAGGCATTCTTGATAGTGAATGTGAGAGAGTTTGATTGTCGTGTTTTCTGATTGGCTTAAAGAGTTGTCGTTTTAATAAGCAGTTTTTGATTCGCTTATAGTCCATTATACCCCACCCCCTCCATTTATGGTTATTTTCCTAACAGGTGGAAATCCTTATAGCTTGCGTTAAATAGAACCAAGAGCTGAGATGCAGATTAATGAGGCTATTAGCCTCCAAACATACATTTTTAGTTCAGCTAATGACATAAACACTATAGCAACAGCGGCAACAACCAGCAGCCAATGCAACTGTTGATGAGGAGATGCGTCGTTTACCGCAGTCACACCATCTGCACTTCGCTAAAACTCGGTCGCGCCACTATCAAACTCTCTCACAGTCACTATCAAACTCTCTCGCACTCACTATTAAACGCTCACGCACTCACTATCAAACGCTCACGCACTCACTATCAAACTCTCTGACACTCACTATCAAACGCTCACGCACTCACTATCAAACTCTCTGACACTCACTATCAAACGCTCCGCACCTCACATCAACTCTTGACAATCACCTCAAACGCTCACGCCCTCCACTATCAAACTATTGACACTCACTATCAAACGCTCACGCACTCACTAATCAAACTCTCTGACACGCACTATCAAACTCTCACGCACTCACTATCAAAATCTCGACACTCAATATCAAAACTCTCTCGCACTCACTATTAACGCTCACGCCACTCACTTATTCAAAAAACTCTCTTCACACTCACTATTAAAACGCTCACGCACTCGCATATCAAACGCTCACGCCACTCACTATTCAAACTCTCTGACACTCACTATAAAAAACAGCTCACGACTCAATATCAAACTCTTGACACTCAACTATCAAAACCGCACGCACTCAATATCAAAAACTCTCTGACACTCACTACAACTCTCTGACACTCACTATCAAACTCTCACGCACTCACTATCAAAACGCTTCGACACTCATATCAACTTCTGACACTCACTATAAAACTCTCACGCACTTCACTATCAAAACTATAACGAATCACTATCAAAAACTCTCTGAAACTCACTCATCAAAACTCTCTGACATCATATCAAAAGCCCTCACGCACCACTCATATCAAATCTCTTGACACCAATATCAAAACTCTGGACACCTCACTATCAAAACTCTCACGCAATCACTATCAAAACCTCTCACGCACTACTATCAAAACTCTCTGACACTCACTATCAAACTCTATGCAACTCACTATCAAACTCTCACGCAATTCACTATTCAAACGCTTCACGCACTCACTATTCAAACGCTCACGCACCTAATATCAAACGCTCACGCACTCACTATCAAACGCTCACGCAACTCACTAGCAAACCTTCACGCATCACGATCAAAACTCCGCATCACTTCAAACGCTCAGCACTCCACTATCAAACGCCTCACGCACTCCACTATCAAACTCTGACACTCACTATCAAACGATCACGCACTCACTATCCAAAAGCCCTCACGCACTCACTATAAAACGATCACGCATCACTATTCAACGCTCACGCACAATCCTCACTATCAAACGCTCACGCACCACTCAACTATGGACACTGTCACTATCAAACTCTTGACCCTCACTATCAAACTCTCACGCACTCACTATCAAACTCTCTGACACTCAATATCAACGGATCACGCACTCACTATCAAAAAACTCTCTGGACACTCACTATCAAACTCCTCGCGCACTAACTATCAAACTCTACTGACACTCAATATCAAACGCTCACGCACTCACTATCAAAACACTCTCACGCACTCATATCAAACTCTTCACGGGCACTACTATCAAACTCTCCGCACTCACTATCAAACTCTCACGCAATCACTATTCAAACGCTCCGCACTCACTATCAAACTCTCACGCATCACTATCAACCCTCACGCACTCACTATCAAACTCTACGCACCTCACTATCAAATACGCTCACGCACGCACTAATCAACTCTCTCGCACCCTCACTATCAAAACTCTCCTGACACTCACTATCAAACGATCACGCACTACTATCAAACTCTCACGCACTCACTATCAAACTCTCACGAATCACTAAAAACGCTCACCGCATCATATCAAAAACTCTCACGAACTCACTATCAAATCTCTGAAACTCACTATCAAAAAAGCGGCACGCAATCACTATCAAATCTCTGACAGTAACTATCAAACGCTCACGCACTCACTATCAAAAACTCTATGCACTCACTATCAAACTATCTCACACTCACTTATCAAACGCTCCACACACTCACTACAAACTCACTATCAAATTCTCTCAACTCACTATCAAACGCTCACAACCACTCACTATCAAAACTCAACCGAAAAGAAAGAGATAAAACTATCAAAATCAGAGCAAAAGAAATGAGAAAAGAGAGAAAACGAAAAGAAAAAGAAAAGAAAATCAAGAGAAAAAAGCAAAGCAAAAGCAACTATCAAAAGCGAGACAAAAGAGAATTGAGAAAAATCAGAGAAATAAACTAGAAAATGTATATAAAAAGAAATATGACAAACGATATAACACAGAACTAGAAAATAGATAAAAAAGAAAGATAAAAATCTATAACAACATAAATAGAAAAAGAGATAAAAAGAAAGAGAAAAAGAGCGAAAAAGAAATATACAACAATGATAAATGGAGGATAAAAAACTAGAAAAGGAAATAGAAAAAGAGCTAAATAATAACTCTAAAAAATGCCGCGAAAAGGAAGAGCAAATCAGAGCACATGCAAATATAAAAACAGAGCAAAAGAACGAGAAAAGAGATCAACTAACGATAAAACGATGGAAAAATAAATGATCAAAAGAAGAGAAAAAAAAGATAAAAATAGAGAAAACAATATAAAAACTATGATGTAAAATAAAGAGAAAAAGAGAGTATAAAGAAAAGAAAAATACTCGCAAATAAACATGAACAAGGTAGAAAAAGAACTATGTCAAGAACGTATAGTGAAACGAACGATAAAAATCTATTAAAAGCACTATAAAAAGAGAGGAAAAATAATATAATAAAATAGTCTAACATATATATAAAAAGCGCTGGAACAACGAACAGATCTAAAAGTCGTATACACTCAAGAGAAAGAGTGATAACCACACTATAGAAAAAATATATAAAACAAACTGAGTAAAAATATCTCACAAGTCATCGATCAAAAATCTATCCAACAATATATATCAAACGCTTCACAAAATGAGAGATACAAAAGCTATCACAACAGCATCTATCACAAACTCTATCACAAACACTAACAAACTCTCTCACACACTCTATCAAACTCTCTCACACACTCTATCAAACTCTCTCACACACACTATCAAACTCTCTCACACACTCTATCAAACTCTCTCACACACACTATCAAACTCTCTCACACACACTATCAAACTCTCTCACACTCTCTATCAAACTCTCTTACCTTCACTATCAAGAATGCCCAATAGTTTGGTAGTGAGTGTGAGAGTATGACAGTGTGTGTGAGAGGTAAGTTTGAATAATGGCCTAAACGGCCTCTCATACACATCACCTGACACACCCAAAAAACAAGAACATTGCCATATCTTACCTTTCCTCTTTTGTACGTTTTTGCTTCTATATAAAGGAAACAAAAAGTACATTATTAACAGAATTCAGAATATGAGCTACAAAGGTTTAGAAGATTCTTACCGCAGCCATCTTGAGGACAATAACTCCCTGTTCTGTTTTTCTATTTAATCTGAATGTGAAGCAGGAGGAAGTGCCCTGATCAGTGAGGAGGAGGTACTAAAGCAACACCGGTGGAGGATTTCTGAGTAAAGTGCAGTGAGACTGGGTGTGGTGAGATGTTTAGAAATCGTACTGAAATGTTGTGTTTGTACCCAGGCAAAGTTTTATGTACAAGTTTGACTCCACAAATGGTAAAAATGTAAATAAAATCAGAAAACAGTGATTTGTAAATTCTCCGTTATCTACAGTATATTTAATTGAAAACAGTACAAACAAAGGCTTTTCTGTTGAATATTGTCAACATTATGTACATACAGTCATACCTCGGCACTTCACTACATCGCAACTCGTCGAATTCAGCTCTCGACGTACTGTGACGAAAAAAAAAAAGTCTTGACACTTGTTTGTTTGGCACTTGCTTAACATGTGCGACTTGTATGCCCTTTACAGATTTACATGAGGCACAAGTAGATTTTATCCACATTACATCAACTCACCTACAAACAATATTAAAGTGGGACTTACTTTATAGACACCCTGTATATAGTGTTGAAGTGTAAATACAACTCCATTAATGCATATAAGGCCTTATACAGTGTGGATTTTCTGGGTTCTGGAATAGATTCATTCAATTTACATTATTCCTTATGGTAAACATTCTCTTGGTACTCATAATTTTCGGCACTCAATGTGACTTCTGGAACAAATTAAAGACAAGTACCGAGGTACAAATGTATACTTTTGTTCCAGTGATGTACTCAGATGTAGTGATGTCCTAGAAGTACATAGAACCCAACAAAAGATATACACTGCTTAAAAAAATTACAGGAACCATTTTTAATCAGAGTATACCATCAACCGAATTCATCTTCTGGGATATTGATCTGGTCAGTTAAGTAGCAGGGGAGGTTGTTAATCGGTTTCAGCTGCTTTGGTGTTAATTAAATTAGTATGTGCACTAGAGGAGCAACAATGAGACAACCCCCAAAACAGGAATGGTTTAATAGGTAGAGGCCATTGACATTTTTTTTCCCCCTCATTTTTTCTGGCTGATTTTTCACTGCTTTTGCAGTTGGCTAGGGTGAGCTTCACTACTAGTACCATGGTGCAGTAAGTGGACCCTACAGAGGTTGTCCAACTCCTACAGGATGGCACATCAATACGTGCCTTTGTGCTGTGTCTGCCAGCACAGTCTTAGGAGTATGGAAGTGATTCCAGGAGACAGGCAGTTACTCTAGAAGAGCTGAACAAGAGCGTAGAAGGTCCTTAACCCCTCTGCAGGACCAGTATCTGCTCCTTCGTGCAAGGAGGAACAGGATGAGCACTGCCAGAGGCCTACAAAATGACCTTGAGCAGGCCACTGGTGTGAATGTGTCTGACCAAACAATCAGAAACGGGATTCATGAGGGTAGCCTGAGGACCTGTCACTGCCCAGCATGGTAGATCTTGATTTCCATTTGCCACAGAATACCGTCATTGGCAGATCCACCACTGGCGCTCTGTGCTTTTCACAGATGAGGGAAGGTTTCACCTGAGCACATATGACCAACTGACGCGAGGATTGCGAGGATCTGGCAACCCAGACTGATCCGCGGTTGCACACAGGACGCCGTTTGGTAGCTGCTAGCAGCTTATTTACCTTTGATATATTTTAATTCCCGATCGCATCTGTATCATATATAATCGTATATA
>JAJAGP010004029.1:0-58618 GCA_025084515.1 Ancistrus triradiatus | reverse complement strand
AAAAACTTCCAATTGGCCACCTTAACACTTTCTCATAGTTGGATTCACTTGTGTATGTAGATCAAGGGTCAATGAGCTTACAAAACAAATTTTCTGTTCCAATAATTAGTGCTAAAGGTATTCAAATGACAAGGGTGCCCAAATTTATGCACCTGCCTAATTTTGTTTGAATAATTACTGCACACTTTCTGTAAAACCTATAAACTTCATTTCACTTCTCAAATATCACGGTGTTCATCTGCTATATGATATATTTACCTGAAATTGCGGAGCTGGACAACCAATGATTTATAAAGAAAAATCATGAAAATTATCAGGGGTGCCCAAACTTTTTCAAACGACTGTAGATCTAGATGGTATCTAGATAGGATAGACAGTCTAGATAGCTGTCCAGTATTGCCCAGTCCGTCTGTAAAAAACTTAGGGGTCGCATTTGATTCAGATCTGTCCTTTGAGGCACACATTAGGATTCAAACTCAGGGAGTTTTTCCTTGCCACTGTCGCCCTAGGCTTGCTCAATTTGGGATTGGATGTAGTTATTAGGAGATAATCTAAACTTGTAAAGTTGCTTTGAGACAATGCTCTATTGTAAAAAGTTCTATATAAATAGATCTGACTTTACTTCACTTGACTTGATTTGATACCCCCATAATGTACCGTTGTCCCTAACAAAATAAAATAACAAAGAAAAAGAAAGATCTGCTAAACGTCGTGTTTCAGCCGGCAGTGCGAGCGTGTGCATCAGAGTGGAAGACCAGAGCCAGGTGCAGAGCCGGGTGCATATGGTACAATGCAGAGACAGCGAGTGAGCCCCAAAGGTGTGCTTATAAGGGCTCACCCACAGGTGTCGCCACTTACCCGTAACAAGTTCGGCAAGGGCTGACGAACACGCAATCGCGCTGCTGCAGTTCATGCTGCCATTAGTGGCTAGAGAGTGACCCCTGACAGTAAATGAAAATTTCTGTGGACATTGGAGCCATGTGTTCATGAGTTAGTCCAAAAATTATTTGATATTGGATCTGTTTCTAGCTTATAGGTGAAATTGATCATTTTAATCTCTGCCTGAAAACTCCCTATCTGCTTTTACATTTTTGATGGCTAAAAAGTTATTTTGCTTACGCAAAATGTTGGTACTTTTTGTAAATTTACTGCTCAAGTCTGTTGGGTCGTGACTTGATGTTTCATTTGAATATTTTAGTTGATTGTAACAATGGCACTTGTTTAAAGACACAAAACAGTGAAAATTACAGTACTAATATCTATACTGCTCGCTAATAATGCCATGTTTGACCTGTACAAGTGCATCTGCTGAATGGCTGGTGAGAGGGCTGGTTAGTCAATGGCGGGTACAAATTCCACCACAAAACTGGGACAACCTAAGGCAGACACAGCCGTAGTACTGGCCACAGCACGACATGGAGCTGAACATTGCTGAGAGAAAGGCAGAAATGACCTGCGATTGTGGACAAAGGAGAGTTGGAGAGCTGGATGTTTACAAAAAGTCTTATCAAGCAGTACTCAAAAACATTGGGATCAAGTAAATCTTTAGAGGGACATTTGTTCACGATCTATCCAGACCGACGCTATACATTTGGCATTGTGCAAAATTTTTGAATATTTGGTCCATATGAGGGAATGTTAAGGTAGAGTGACTAAATACTTAGGTAAATTGAACTAGCTGATGTGAGAAAATTAAGTTGTCACGCCCACTACCAGCACAACTCCTACCCCACGCTGTCTACCTCGATCGTCCTCTCCTTCCTACTGATCACAAGCACCTGTTCCCATTTCTACGCCTCACTCTCCCCCTATTTAAGCACCCATCCGTTCCCCTTTTAGTTGCTATACAACAAGGTTTCCTACCTGGTCACGTAGCTCCCTTCCCCGTCGTCTCAGTTTTGCTCTCTGCATAAATAAAGCCTTTCCGTGAATTCCACCTGCCTGTGTTTGTCTCCTACTTCCCACTGGCGTTATATAAGTAGACCTATTTTAGACTGAAATCATATAAAATTGAGTGAAAAGAAAATGTACAAATTGGTATCACTCAGCTTCTAGTATACGAAAAAATCTTTTAGTAAGTACAAAAGAAAATATATAATAATGAATAAATAGTAATACTAATGATAATAATCTTAAAAGAGAACAACTTTTTCCCATTGTATGACTTACAAAATAAATTAATACTAGGTTAGGTGTAATAATAATACAGTGACCAAGTGACAGTGACAGTGACCAAGGTACACCAGTTGTATCCAGAATGAAACAAGTCAGATTTATTTCAAGTCAGATTTATTTATATAGCGCTTTTTACAATGGAGCATTGTCTCAAAGCAACTTTACAAGTTTAGATTATCTCCAAATAACTACGTCCAATCCCAAACACAAATTATGAAAATATCTGAACATTGACTGGAAATTAAAAGGTACCATACCACCCATGAAGCTGGTATAGTTGATAGTACACTATGACAAATTTATTAGTGTGTTATTCGAAGTTCTAAAATTGCCCAAACAGGTAATTAAATAGAATTGTCTCAGCAATAACACTAAAATACATAATTGACATTGAAAAAGCCAAACATAATAAAAGCAGAAACTATGGAAAGACAGAGGAGCCACAAAAGATACAGAAAATTGTTGAAGAAATGACAGTTTCCTTGCCACTGTCGCCCTAGGCTTGCTCAATTTGGGATTGGACGTAGTTATTAGGAGATAATCTAAACTTGTAAAGTTGCTTTGAGACAATGCTCCATTGTAATAAGCGCTATATAAATAGATCTGACTTGACTTGACTTGACAGTGGCCTTACAGTAGCACCAATTATTCTGCTCTCATTGTTAATTATAGATCTGCATGGTGTTAACCATTTAGGTACTAGGTAGTGAGAAAAGTGAGAAAATTACTGAAAAAAATTGCAAATATTTCGAAAAGAGGATTTTGGGCACTGAAGTTAGTATTTTGCAGATGTAACTCAAAGCAGATGTGAAAGTTGTATCAAGAACAATGTTAGAAAGGGAGTTTGAGATTTGGAATACCAATAATGATTAGTTCAGATAACGGAAAATAATTTGGTGCTAAGGTAGTGAGACTAATTTGGCAGAAACTCAGAATCAGACCAAGACTGGGATGTGTGTACAACACTCAAATTTTAGAATTTATTAAAAATACACTAAATCTATTTGAGCAGGAAAAATGGAGAGAGAGTACTGGAACAAGGAACAAGGAACCAAAGGTGAAACCAGGAGACTGCGTCTACGCGAGGGTCTCCAAAACAAAAGTGAGATCTGCCAAGGATCCAAGGGTCCAGACATGGCAAAACAAAAAAGGCAACATCCACGACTGTGCAAGTAGAACGAGCATCAACATGATATCACCTGAACCACTGAGCCTTGGCATTACAAGAGTCCCAGGAGGAAGCTGAGGAAGAACCAGAAACACATCCACCTGATCCAGAACAACAAGACGATGAAAAACCAGAACTGCATGGACAATAACACCAACATCAGCAACGACAACAAGAACTGGCGGAAGACCCCAGTTATGAGATACTAAAGTGAATGGATAAAGTAAACTGAACAGAACGAATTTGCAAGACACGTAATAGAACATGGGTAGACATGAGAAAGGGATAGAGAATCAGTATAAATGTTCATTTGCTTATATGATATTAGCTGATATGAAAGCGCCACAAGGGGGGTGTAGTACAGAAACAACAACTGGAGCATGAGGTCAAACTGAAAGGGGGACGTCTGAGACAAGTAACAATGAATTTTTCAGCTGATCGATGTAATTAAATAGATTCCTGGTTCATTGAGGTGTGCAAATTTAAGTTGGATGTTATCTGAATGTTAGACCTAGCTTGGAATATACTTTGGTAGGTCAAATTGATGAACAGCTTATTTGCTGAATCATAATAATTGTTATGCTATCTCATTTAGAGGCGGCCATGAGTTGCAGGGATGCTGACTGTCGTTTCAGCTTTAGGGCTGTGTATCCAGGTGACCTGTGGTTTGATATTAACACTTTAGTTGAATGTAAACTCATAATAAAAGTACTGATATTTGTAATCATAAATTAAAAGACCAGCTGTTTAAGTATCTAAGATTATTGTAAGTATGACAAGAGAAGTGTAGCGTCATAGCTGTATCAGTCTCTCATTCTACCCTCTTCCACAAGTCATAAACTTTACGACACTTCGGGATGCCAATGGCCATCTGGACCGGATCTTTCACCCACTGAGTGATGGCTCCATCAACGGTTGACTCTTGCTCAAATCAACAGGATTGGAGGTCTGTTTAAACAGACCTACAACATTCGGCATCTTCAATCATAAACTAAGTCCATGTGTCAACCTTAAAAGGGGGTTTCAACGGTCCAGGCCACGAAGTTCCTCAAATTTCTCTACAACTGTTACTTTTACGACCCTTTCTCGCAGTCGGCCTGGTGCCAGAAAGACAGCCCTGGATTTACGACACCAAGAAACTATCAGCTTTGTTCTAAGAAACAAACTTTAATAAAAGTATTACACTTTTGTTGGGAACAGATTAGCCTCACCTAGAACACTTAGTTAAGGAACCCATGAGATTTGCTTCATAATAAGTCCAAACACACCCATATGTACTTGGCTATTTCACACAAAATGTGAGCAGGGATATTTTTTCATATCCACATATATAATTGTATGTATATGCATGTTACTGATTTGTCATGTATTTTCATCTCTATTTGGTTAATGTTTTAGTATAATGATAATTTTTCTATACGTAATATGATTCAGTTGTGCTATACTAATGATTATGATTAGAAATAACCGCTGTTTATCTATACGTATCGATTGCTTGGGTTTAATACTTGTTCATACTTATAAAAGAACAGAAATAAAGTTGTTATTTAGAATGTACTGTTTCCCACATCTTGTATCGATCGTATTATTATTTGTTTAAGGAATAGAAAATGTATGTGCGGTAGTTAGAATGATTTAACAATGTTCTAGGATATTAATTCAAGGTTCCTTTGATCATTTGAACCTTACAACAAAGCTCTGTAACTAAACTTGTAACTTTGAGGATTTTTGGTTATTATGTGATACTTTTAATCACCTTAGATATTTAGGAATATATTTAATCCAAGTTAGAATGTCTGTAACTCATATGGTGAAATAAGACACAACCGCGATAGGAGGGACTTACTGATGAGTCGGCTTTTCATTGGCTAAGCCAGGGCAACTCCTTGTGGCCCCCACCTCCGGCCGCATACGTTCCGGGACATACAAAGGAACACGCGCCAAGCTCGTGGTCAAGCCAAGCTTCGAGTCTGTGTGTTTTTGTCCTCTTTGTTCTTCTAAGTCTTTTCTTTGTCTTTTAAAGTTGCAGTTTTTTTGTCAACCTTTCGTTATTCGTTTTGCTCAAGTTTT
The DNA here is from genome assembly GCA_025084515.1 of Ancistrus triradiatus. NCBI lineage: Eukaryota > Metazoa > Chordata > Actinopteri > Siluriformes > Loricariidae > Ancistrus > Ancistrus triradiatus. The sequence goes on along the minus strand of JAJAGP010004029.1, from coordinate 53,205 downwards.
CGCGTTTATTTTACGTTAAGTTTCCTGTGTCCAGCAGTCTTAAGTAGTTTGGTATCACCGAATTAGAAGATAGTTAAAAGACCAACCAGCCAAGATCTCCTTCACGCTCTACCATTCTCGTACAATCCAAGTTTTTCCAAGTTTTTGGTTGAATCTCGTGGTGCTAGAACACGTTCGACTCCACCTTTATCTGTGGCCAAGATAGAATCCGAGTCGCACGCCCGCAAGTCGAGATCGGAGGCCCCGACCACCAACAGCTGGGAAGGAAGCCAAACCGAAGCGAGGCCCGTCACACATCCGTGGCTCCAAGGGTCGCATTTCGACAAATCAAAGGCTGGTAGCTGATACCGTCCCGAAGTCCACTGAACAGTCGTCGTCATAATCTGAAGATTGGACCGCTGCCGTTCTCCCGTTGTGACTTCGGACAACAGGCCGAGGCCCGGTTCCGTTCCATCTCCTTCGCGTGAGCCCCCGCCAAGAAACAGGCAAGTACCACTGGCGTGGCTTGTCTGGGTCCCCGATTCTCAAACCTCGCGTTTATCTTAAACCACGCTTCAACTTAGACTCATCCATGTCTAAGTATATCCAACAATACTAAGAGCACTAAAATTATGTATAATTACTATCTTTATTTACATTTAATGATTATTAATTTTCATTTACCTGTTATTTCGAAAATATTTTTACTTCTTAATTTTAACAGTATAACTGGTATGGAAGTGAGCCTTGTCTGTGGAAAGACGCAGACAAATTGAAGCTTTTAAAGGAGACAATTGAACACTTATTGAGTTTAAATCGAGAGATGACAGATGCATTTCTTAGCATTTAATTTGTCTTACAGTTATTGATTTAAAACTAGATTTATCAATTTATGACTTTAATCATTATTAATTGAAGTTAGAGTTCCAGTTTGGTCATGCTAATTGTGATAACTATGTATGATTTGATGAAAAGTTTCAATGACTTAGTATTTCTTACGTATGGTACGAGGGGAAAATCATGTAGTTAGGTGACATGGCTCAGCAGCCATGTCTAGGGGGGAATGTTGAAGATTTGTTTGAAACGTATGCCTTTGTAACTACGAAAACCACACTTTTTGTACCCATATAATAATTTACATCTTATATATATGCATTTCTAATTGTGGTGATGTCACTCATTCAGACTAAGTCTCTTTGAGACCTGGATTTTGTAGGTGTGTCTCACCCTAAGCTGAGAAAGTACAGGATGGTCTTTGGCCTTGGAAGTGTTTATCAGTTTTGCGAAGTGTGGGTATGTGTGCGCGTAAGGTATGTTGTACGGAGACATGCTGTAAACTCCAGTAACTTGGGTTATTTCACATGTGTATAATTACTCAATCATTTGTTATTTGATTAATAAGCAAATTTATTCCAAGTGATCCTTTCATTCTGTAAGCGCATATGATGAATAACTATACTTTTGAAGCTAAAGCGTTAGTTTGTTAGTCAAGTCAAGTCAGATTTATTTATATAGCGCTTTTTACAATGGAGCATTGTCTCAAAGCAACTTTACAAGTTTAGATTATCTCCTAATAACTACGTCCAATCCCAAATTGAGCAAGCCTAGGGCGACAGTGGCAAGGAAAAACTCCCTATTTCTAGGAAGAAACCTTGGGAGGACCAAGACTCAAAAGGGACCCAACCTCCTTGGCGGCGTAGATGATAAATCTAAGAGCGAAACTAAAGTCATGGAGTCAAAAAGTTACAATAGAATGTGAAGTATTCACATCGACATTAAGTGGCCCGGGTATGATGATAAATCTAAGAGCGGAAACTAAAGTCATGGAGTCATGGTCGAATAAATGTGAATTATGCACAGTGGAGCTCCATCAGATGAACATCATGTGTGGGGCCGGAAACTGCCGGAACTGCCGGAACACAGCTCGGAGAGAAAACAGAAAATGTAATTAGTTATTGATTAAGAGCACAGTGTTTATTAACAATCACTGATGCCATGTCAATCACTGATGCCAAGTGTAGCATGAGACCCCGGCAGCATTAGCATTAGCAGCATAGCTAGAAAGCTATAAAGAGGAGAAACTGGTAGGAAACACAGCCAAGACGGATCACATGAGACATTGGCAGCCCCACGAGCGCGCAGAAGACAGACAGCAACCCAACGTCTCTGATCACCAATAAGTTTCTTTGACTATGAACCCTATGACAGCTTGCCCCTTAGTCTAAGGCAAGGATGCACGAGTCAAGATCACGAGGACCGAAGCCTAGTGTCAGCCAGGGACCGCCCACTCGACACTCCCGGCTAGCGGACAAGGCAGGCAGGCCAGGCCACATGACTCCAGACTCCGGCCCCAGCAAACCCAAGTTCATGCAACCTGGTCTAAATCTAGTCAAAAGCCTGCCATAAAAAAAGTATGTCTTTAGCCTAGACTTAAAAACTTTGGAGGGTGTCTGAATCTCGAACGAAAGTGGGAAGTTTATTCCATAGTTGGGGGGCCATGTATGAAGAAAGCCTTTTCCACTGCTGTGACTTTTTTAATTCTAGGAACTAAAAGAAGTCCTGCACCCTGCGAACGAAGTAGACGAGTTGGATTGTAAAACTAAGAGGTCACTCAGATAATGTGGGGCCAGGCCATGTAGAGCTTTATAAGTTATAAGAAGTATTTTGTTGGTAATCAATGCGGAATTTGACTGGTAACCAGTGCAGTGATGATTAGAACAGGAGTGATATGATCAAATTTTCTAGTTCGAGTTAGCACTCGGGCAGCTGCATTTTGAACTAACCTGAAGTTATTTATAGATTTTACTAGAGCATCCAGTAAGTAAGGCGTTACAGTAAATCCAACCTTGAAAGTTATAAACGCATGAACACGTTTTTCTGCATCATTAAAAGAGAGGATATGTCTAAGTTTAGCGATTCTTACGTAATTTGAAAGAAAGCAATTCGAGTGATGCTGTGCTAATGTGCGCATCAAAGGAGAGATCTGAGTCAATTGTGACCCCTAAGTTTTTACAGACGGACTGGGCAATACTCGAACCAGCCATCTAGATTTAGGATAGATGTAGCTAAACCTGTCTCTCACAGCCTTGGGTCCCACTAATAGAACCTCAGTTTTATCTGAGTTAAGTAAGAGAAAATTAATAAACATCCACACCTTTATTTCCTTTACCACAGTCCTCGATTTTGTATTGATGTAAGGCTGTCATTAGTTTTGGGCTATATGTACAGCTGTGTATTATCTGCATAGCAGTGGAAACTAATGCCATGTTTACGAATAAAACTGAGCCTAGTGGCAGCATGTACAGAGAGAATAAAAGCGGGCCAAGCACTGACCTCTGAGGCACGCCACTTACTTCACTTTTGAGAGCTTAGATCTTAGAGTTAATTTATATGAACAAAACTGGTAACGGTCAGTTAAGTAGGATTTAAACCAAGAAAGTGTGCTGATTCCCTTAATACCTACAAGTATTTTCTAGTCTGTTAGTAAAAAAACAGAGGATCTATAGTGTCAAATGCTTTGCACTTAAATCTAACAGAACAAGAAAAGAAACACATCCCTTATCTGAGGACATTAAACAAGTCATTTAGTACCCTAAGTAAATGCTGTTTCAGTACTATGATGGGGCCTGAAGCCAGACTGAAATGTTTCATAAATTTCATTCCTTGGAGGTAACTACAGAGTCAGATTAACTTAACAGAGCTGCTGATAGACGGCTTTTTCTAAGATTTTGGACAGAAACGGTTAGATTTGAAATGGGTCTATAATTAGATTATCACCACAAAGGGTCAAGATTGGCTTTTTTAATCAGTGGTTTGATACGACAGACAAAGGGATTTGGGCACATAACCTAAGGTAAGGGATGAATTTAAAATAACTAACACTAGCTCTATAACACTAGGTAATACTTGTTTGAGTAGACGTGTAGGAAAAGTGGATCTAAACAAACATGTTGATGACTTAGACGAGCTGATCAGTGCGGATAGTTCAGTATTTAGTAATTGGGGTAAAAAGATTCTAATTCTTGATTTACGGCTAATTGAACAGATGTCTACACTAGTGCTGCATCTGGAAAGTTGCTGAAAAGTTTGGGGAGTGATGAGCATTGAGTTTATGCCTAATGTTTTCTATCTTATCATTAAAGAAAAGTCATGAAATGAATCATTACTGTTAAAATTACACAGAATGGGAGGAGAAGCGTTACTTGGTTGTGGATTTTTTGTTAATTTGGAGACTGTATTAAAGAGAGAATCTTGGATTATTCCTTATTTTTTTCTATGATTGAAGAGAAGTATGCAGCTTTAGCTTTTAGTGAGCGGCATGCTTATACTCTGCCATGCGTCCCTCCAAGCAATCTTAAACACCTCCAATTACTATGTCTCCACTTGCGCTCCTTAAATGCCGTGTTGTTCTTTGCTTTTAAGGTACGGGTGTGGTCATTTATACCATGGTGCTGCCTAGCCTTTTCCCTAATACGTTTGACCCTAGCAGGGGCAGTCGTGTCCAGGTTTGAGCGAAGCACACATTCTAATTGCCTCATTACACACTACAAGATGATTTAATCTCCGTAGGTGTATTAAATTTCAAGTCTGGTAGGTTTTTAATAAACGCAGCTGGAGTAGCAGATGTGATAGTGCACTTGGTGTGATAACGAGGGGGCAGAAGGATTTTGATTTATTTAGAGATAGCTCAAATACTAAAAGATAGTGATCTTGAAATCGAATCACTTTGCGGGGGAAAACATCAAGGTTATCTATATTAATACCAAATGTTAATATTAGATCTAAAGTATGATTACAGCGGTGGGTGGTGGGTCCTTCCACATCTGAGTGATACCCACGGATTCTAAGATGGACTCGAAAGCAATTTTAAGTGGATCCTGCTCATTGTCAAAGTGAATATTGAAATCACCTACAATTAAAAACCTTATCTGTTGACAGTATGTAAGCAGGAAAGAAAGTTCTCGCAAATTTCTGAAGAAATTCTGAAAATAGGACCAGGCGGGCGGTAAAAAGGGTAAGGTAGTGATAAGCTGAAAAGAGTGTGGTTTTTTGACTTCCATAACGATGGATCAGTCACATTAAGAATCAGTATTTCAAAAGAATTAGCCTTGGAATGGGATTTAGCTGTAACAAAACCTAACCGCTGTCAAAAATTGTGGCTATGCCTCCCCCCCGACCATTAGGACGAGGGCGACTAGCATGGATGTATTCAGGAGGTGAGGCTTCATTTAAGGCTAATATTCATCAGGTCTAATCCAAGTCTCAGTGAGACAGAGAGCGTGTAAGCGTTTATCAGTGATCATTTCATTTACAATCACTGCTTTGTTTGTAAGTGATCTAATGTTAAGTAGTCCTAGCTTTAGTCTAAGGTTTTTATTTCTTTGGCAGCTATCTGTGTTTATACTAATGAGGTTATTAAAACAGACTTTTTGAGAGCGTTTACGTTTAGGGGGCAGATGCGGGTAACAGACCACAGTTTCCATAATGTGGGTTTCTGGGTGACGGTGGACATGGCTACCAGCAGACAGTTGGTTAAAGCCGGTCTGTCTGCTGCCTGACCCCTGCTCTGGCATAGTCAGCCCCTAACCAATCGGGCCATAAGACTATGGGCAATGTTGCAGGAGATGAGAGCAAGCACCCTCCCGAGTGGGATGGACACCCGTCCCATCCTAAAAGGCCAGGCTTACCCTCAAAGGCTGTCCAGTTGTCTATAAAGCCCACGTTTTGTTTTCAGAGCACCACTTGGACAAGCCAGCAGTTCAGCGACCCCATAAACCTGCTGTAGGCTTGGTCACCTCGCCGCATGGGGATGGGGCCAGAGACAGAACTACAGCATCGGACATCGCCTTCGCCACGCTAACCACCTCTACAAAATTAGCCTTAGTAACCTCTGACTGACGAAGGCGTATATCATTAACCCTTACATGATAACTATCCTAGAGAATCTGCGGCTCTCGAGTTCACCGAGACTCGTTACAATGTCCGGCACTCTGGCTCCGGGGATACAGAGAACTCTAGCTGCTGGTGTCCCTAAGAGGGGTAGCAAGTTTCACGTGTCGTAAAATAGAGGTCACCTATGACCAGAGCTCTTTCAACAGGCTGCTCAGTGGGTGTTTCACTGAGGAGGGCAAAAACCTATTGGACACGTGAACAGGTAAAGAGTGGTGCTCTCGTGGACTAGCCTTACGACTACGTCGCCGAAAACCGTTCACCCACTTGCCCTGCTGTGAGGACTCTGCCGGGGCTCTAACTTCGCCTTTGGCATCCAGATCTGCTAAGCTAGGAGCTGAGCTAGCCTTCTCTAATGTCTGGATGCGCGCCTCTAATACTTACAATCTTCTCCGTCAGACTGGCTACAAGCCTACACCTATCACAAGTAAAATTTACACTAATGACGGAGGAAGAATAGCTAAACATGCCACACTCGGCACAGGGAACAAGCACAGCAGAAGCCATGTTAGTACAATTAATGAATTAAAGGTACTTAGCTTCGGGTGGTGTTGTGGGGTGCCGAGTGAAGATATGGTTCAGCTGCAGCCGATGGTCCAATGCAATGCTTATATATACACGATTATATATGATACAGATACGATCGGGAATTAATATATATCAAAGGTAATAAGCTGCTAGCAGCTAAGAAACGGCGTCCTGTGTGCAACCGCGGATCAGTCTGGGTTGCCAGATCCTCGCAATCCTCGCAATCCTCGCGTCAGTTCTCTCAGCGTTCTCTCCACAGCGTTCTCCTTAGTGTTAGTTAGTGTAAGCTTTTTCATGGTCACAGAGATTAATCATGATCTGGATTTAATATATTTATGTAAAAATTGAATACAATTTATATTTAGAAGTTAGAGACTTGATGCTGGGTCAGGATGACCTGAGGGGGGAGACGAGGGTGGAAATAAGGGTGGAGATAAGTGTGGCGCCAGTGGAGATGTTCTAAAAGTTGGAAAACAACCATGACATAATGTCTGAATCTAACTGAGCAGTATATAAGCAATGGAGAACTGTTGAGCATCTCTGCATCGCTGTTATGCTGTGAGGTTGTCCTTGTTGACTGTACTCTTGAGTAGATGCAATAAAATTGTTTGCTTCTTCATTGAAACTTTAATTCGGCTTGAGAGTGATTTTTGATTAAGTGAGCAGAATGTATTCTGTCAAAAAAAACGCGACACTACTACCTAGCAACACCTAAGCAACCACCTTGGACACCACAGCAACCACATGGGACAACATAGCAACTGCCTAGCAACCACCTAGCAATACCATTCTTTCATTTCCACATTTCAAGCATTGTTGTAGTTCCTTCAGGAAATGCAGATCTAGTTATTATTGGTGGTTCCTCTTCTTCCACACATTTTTGCAATTAAGACAGCTCGAACCACTTAACATACAGACATGGTGCCAACACTGTTATGTAGAAAATCACTCTGTGTGGTGTGCTTTAGATTTAAGTCTAAAAATTAAATATCTCCCATAGAAATGCGTTGACGGAATGTTCAGATTCAAATCCTAACCGACAAAATACAAACTGTAACTCGAAATTGAAATGAAATCCATGGTGCCACCACAGAGCATTCAGCAAGACTCAGTACTACATTTACTGATACATAAACATATAAAAGTATTGGGACACGCCCCCCACACAGTCAAAAATATTGGGACATGTCTCCACACGTGGCCAAAAATATTGGGACATGCCCCCACATGTGGCCAAAAGTATTGGGACATGACCTCGCATGCGACCAAAAGTATTGGGACACGTCCCCTGCACGCTGCCGAAGGTATTAGGGCACACCCCTGCATGTGGCCAGAAGTACTGGGACAAGCACCCACATACAGCAAAAAGTATTAGGACATACCCCCACATGCAGCCAGAAGTATTAGGACATGCCCCTGCACATGGCTAAAAGTATTGGGACACCATAGCAACCACATAGCAACACCTTAGCAACCACCTGGAATACCATAGTAACCACCTAACAACACCATAGTAACCACTTGGTACACATTTACATTTACATTTATGTCACTTGGCCCACTTATCCAGAGCGATTTACGATTGATACAGTCTCACAATCTAAGCAATTGTGGGTTAAGGGTCTTGCTCAAGGACCCAACAGTCGCAGCTTGGCAGAGGTGGGATTTGAACCCTGGACCTTCTGGTCCATAGTAAAGTACCTTAACCGCTAGGCTACCACAGTCCCTAGTACACCATAGCAAGCACCTAGCAAATACCTAGCAACACCTTAGCAACCATCTGGGATAACTCAGCAACCACCTAGTAACCGCACAGTAACACCATACCAACCACCTAGAACAACATAGCAACCATTTAGCAATGCCATAGCAACTACCTGGAACACCATAGAAACCACCTAGCGACACCATTCTTTCTGCATTGTTGTAGTTCCAGCCTGAACCACTTAACATACAGACATGGTTTAAACACCATTGTGCAGAAAATCACCCTGTGTGGTGTGCTTTTAATTTTTTGGAGTTGATTCGATATACCGTTTTTAATTGATTTAAGTTTAAATATTGAAAATCGCTCATAAAAATGCATTGATGTAATGTTCAGATTCTAATATCAACCAACAAAATTCTAATTTTAACTTAAATCGATGATGTCAGTGTTTGTGAGACTCAGTGACCTGTAGGTACATCCTCTGCTACATACACTCACAATACACACACATCATATACTCCACACCATAACGCATACAACTCACATATAGACACCACCACAAACATTCTACCAATTACATTTCACACTCATTACATCTCTTGGTTACATCTATTGTGACAAAAGGTATGAATTTTGACATGATATGATGACGTTCTACAATCACTGCAGGAGTAACTCCTAACACCTGTAAAATTGTCTTTTATTTTATCATTTAATTAGCTTTTAAAGACTAATAAAATATCCAGTACAAACTTAGTCAAGAACATAATTTGGCCCACAGATCAACAGAAAATTATATATTATAATTCCCTTAACTTAAAAAAGCACACCACAAGCTTGTAATATGTGTACATGCATTGTACTTTTTATAAAATTTTCTGACAAAGGTTTTTCAATGTGAATTCTTGAACTAATAGAACTAAGAGATATAACTAATAGATATTACCTTATAACTGAACATAGCCTGTCGGCTATTAACCAACATATTTGGATATCTATCAAATTATTATGTTCTATACCAAATGTAGAGACTTTACTGAAAAAGAACATACAGCCCTGTGCATCAAATGTGAGATTACTATAGTCTAGTTATTTTAAGCCAAGTTAAACCAAACTTTCCAAAGATGCTATACTTTTGTTGATCCAAATGTCTGTCAAAAAATGGCCTTCAGATTTTGCCTGGGATTCAGGATTCAACACAACATCAGCTCTTAAGTTAAAGAGGTGATTACCACATGAAAGAAATTACTTACAATAATGTAGTCACTGTTTCACACCCTCTCATCTCTCTTGTCCTGATAACAATTGTTCTTCCCATCCTGTCTCTCACACTACAAATCACCTTGTTCCCCACACTTCTTGGCTTCCCATCCTGTCTCCCTACACCTTTTTTTATATTCTATCCACCAACATCCTTGGTCGACATAACACCTCTTCCACCAGCATCTGACTATCACACCTTTTTAATTCCTACCTCTTTCTCTTACCCCCTTCCTGTCAAGCCTAGGGTACATATGCTTGATTAAAAGTATGTATTTCAGAATGGTGATCTACGCAGCTGTACCCATACATGATCCTCTGTATGTGCAAATAAACTCCTGTCTCCTGACTCCTGAGAAGCTGAATTTCTAACACACACACTACATATCACCTCTGACTGCAATTAATGTATCAGTTTCTAGCTGTAGAAAATTGTATTAAAGGATTTTAAACAATAACAATATTCCTTTTTTGTTAAAATAATTAAATCTCTTCATTTGATGTGTTCATGTGTCTATGTAATGATGTATTAAATTCTAAATTACAAACTTACATCTGTTATAAAATAAGATAAAGTAACTTAATAAACCAATACAATTTTTATGGGTTAACATGCATTTTGTCATTATTTTATACCAGGTTTGTGTGTCTTAAAGTAAAACCAGATATTTGAATAAGGGAACACAGGTATAAATATGAGATAATGACCTACAGAAACTCAGTATTTAGTAACCTATTTGGAAGGAATTCCAAACTCTAAAAGTGTCTTCCTTCAATCAGATAAAAGTCTAAGTTAATATATAGAGTATATGTATATACTTTACAGTATTAGTATAAAAACAATAAATATTGACAAAGCATTCTTAAATCTTGAATAACTATAAGGACATTACTTTTGGACATTGGCCTCAATGTAATCATGGACCAATGGTCAAGGCGTGGTCTGTGAGATGTGACAGAAACAAATCTCCTGATCTGTGTCATGTGGCTTGAGAAGACCCAGCATCCACCCCAAGGAACACTGAGACTTTGGACCTTGCCCTTGAGGAAACGGGAGGTAATCCTGAAAATACGCCCAGAAAGAAATACTGTACAAAACACAACCACACAACGGTGTACATCTGTATCTAACGGTGCCACCTGTATCTTGCCTATGGTGAGATGTGATCTGTCATTTTACAATATTGCGTTTTGATTACTAGCACTGTAAAATCCAGATGTATGCCTTGGTGTGGTTCGGTTACTGGCTACATCAAGTCCTTATGTAAGCCTTTGTGCAGTTTTGGTTACTGGCACCATGAAGTCCAGATGTACATCTTCGCTCGGTTTGCATTCTGTAGTTTTATCTTTGTATGCTGGTTTACCTTCCTTTTGCCAGAGACAGGCCCTGCATCTGAGTGCACCTCAAGGTGGTAGTGAGTTGACTTCAAATCAGCAGATCTATTTGCATCACCAGGGGTGTTCACACATTACATTCAGGATTTGGTGATATTCAATAAAACTCTTTTTGTTTTACTTAATATTTCCAGAACCACTGCATTTTTTCAGAATACTTTCAGTGATTTGTTTTATTGTACTGCATATTACCGTATTTTTCGGACCATAAAGTGCACCGGACTATAAGGTGCAATATCAACGATCGGCTGCTAACGGATCTATTTTCATACATAAAGCGCACCGGGTTATAAGACGCATGAAATTAAACAAAACTTTTAAGTTCCCTCGGAAGCTCAGTTTGGTCTTTACCTGGCGCAGGGCGTCTTCTTGCTTCCTCCATTTAGTATCATTGATTCGTTAATGTTGAATTCTCTTGCAGCTGCTCTATGTCTATGTTGTACTGCGTGACTGATAGCGTTGAGTTTGAAATCCGCGTCGAAAACTAATGAATGAATGCACGTATCCAAATGCTGAAGCACATACCGTATTACTCCGCGATGCTGCGCACTTCGTAACTTACCAAGGCCGTACATTTTGACAGATTTATGAGCGCCGTGTACCATCTACAATCAGTTCTAGGTCAGAAAGCACAACCAGAATTAATTCATACATTAGACGCACCGCATTTTAAGGCGCACTCTCAATTTTTGAGAAAGTTAAAGGATTTTAAGTGCGCCTTATGGTCCGAAAAATACGGTAACTTTAATTTTCCTTCAAGCTCTATAATTGTCTAAACTTGACTTTGATTTAGGCAAACAAACATATCTTATAACTGATAAAAATGTTATTGTACTTCATTTTGAATATTTTTTAAATCGCATGTTTTTTAAAAATGATTTGTATTATCAACATACTCTGTCTTGGGCATCCAAGTTCGCCTTGAAGTCCCATAAGATCTCAGTGCAGGACAAGGATCCGTTCAAAGCTGGACATAACACCAAGAGCAAAGACAAAAGAAGACTCAGAAAAATGAAAACTAAACATATCAGTCAACGAATATACTCATTAACTGAAATAAAAATAAGAATACACAGTGTGGCAAAAATGTATTTAGTCAGCCACTGATTGTGCAAGTGCTTCTACTTAGAAAGATGAGAAAGGTTTATAATTTTCATCATAGGTACACCAACTATAAGAGACAAAATGAGAAAAAAAATCCAGGCAATCACATTGTAGGATTTTTAAAGAATTTAATTGTAAATTATGATGGAAAATAAGTATTTGGTCATTAACAAAAGCTCAACTCAATACTTTGTAACATAGCCTTTGTTGGCATTGACAGAGGCTAAACGTTTTCTGTCAGTCTTCACCAGGTTTGCACACACTGTAGCTGGTATTTTGGCCCATTCCTCCATGCAGACCTCCTCTAGAGCAGTGATGTTTTGGGGCTGTCGCTGACCAACACGGACTTTCAACTACGTCCACAAATTGTCTATGTGGTTGAGATCTGGAGACTGGCTAGGCCACTCCAGGACCTTGAAATGCTTTTTGTGGAGCCACTCCGTTGCCAAGCAGTGTGTTTGGGATCATTGTCATGCTGGAAGACCCAGCCACGTTCCATCTTCAATGATCTCACTGATGGAAGGAGGTTTTGGCTTAAAATCTCACAATACATGGCCCCGTTAAAACTTTCCTTAACACAGATCAGTTGTCCTGTCCCCTTTGCAGAAAAACAGCCCCAAAGCATGATGTTTCCACCCCCATGCTTCAAAGTAGGTATGGTGTTCTTGGGATACAACTCAGCATTCTTCTTCCTTCATTTTGAGTTTTTACCAAAAAGTTATATTTTGGTTTTATCTGACCACATGATATCCTCTCTGGCAAACTTCAGATGGGCCTGGACATGTACTGGCTTAAGCATCGGGACACGCCTGGCACTGCAGGATCTGAGTCCCTCTCAGCGTAGTGCGTTACTGATGGTAGCCTTTGGTACTTCGGTCCCAGCTCTCTGCAGGTCATTCATCAGGTCCCTCCGTGTAGTTCTGGGATTTCTGCTCACCAGTCTCGTGATCATCAGGTCTGTGAGAGCCAGAAATCTTGCTTGTTTGGTGACCAAATACTTATTTTCCACCATAATTTACAATTAAATTCTTTTTAAAATACTTCAATGTGATTTCCTGACTTTTTTTTTTCTCATTTTGGCTCTCATAGTTGAAGTGTACCTATGATAAAAATTACAGACCTCTGTCATATTTCTAAGCAGCAGAACCTGCAAAATCAGTGGCTGACTAAAAACTTTTTTGCCCCACTGTACATATAAAACCATAAACAAAATCAACTTCTAAATACATACAAATACATAACAAAATTACTAAGAAAAATACTTTCAGTGCATGAAAGACAGTGCTGTATTAATGAATCCGTATGTTTAAACTCTAAACTGCTGAAATGAAGTGGTGGTGACTTAAAATTGTCAATCACTTTTTTAATTACAAAAGATAAATAAGCTAAGCAGCTTTCCCAGCTGAGACCAGAAGCTCCAACTCTACAAGCATCAAGGTCCACAGTCCCAACTGAGAAAGCCTGCGATGACAGTGTCTACGGAAAACTCCCTAAATGTGATAAGAAAGAAATCATGGGAACACCTAGACTCAAAAAGGGAACCAACCTCCCTAGGCAGCCTAGAAGTTACATGAAATAATTAAATACAAATGAAACATTTATAAGAATAAATAAGTTAAATAGAACCTACATATAATATTAGAAACCACGCAATTCTGTGATGTGACACTAGAGGGCAGTGACTCAACTTGACTTGGCATTCATACGGCTTCGGCCTGGTATTTTGTAGCATAATTTTTGGCATGAGGTATTAGGGAAAGATTGCAAATTTTCCTCCTTTGTAGAGGGGGAAAAGGTAGCGGCTTGGCGAGGAGATAATAGGATTTGTTAGGGTCTGATCCCGGTGTGACTGCCTCTTTACTTAGCCATACTTTAAGTGTTTTTCCCCGCCTAGTGACATCAGCTCAATTCGCCATGGCAGTGTGAGGTTCCGCTTTGATCTTCAAAGAGGTCTTTCATTATGTACTTTTCTAAGTGTACGTGAGTTTGTGCTAATGATCAGGTATTGCTTTTGTTTCCTGTTCACTGTGAAGTCACGTTGCATGTTTATTGGCGCTTTGCTTTGTTTCCCTGAGCATTTCTCCTGCTGAGTGGTGTCAGCTTCGCTCATCACCGCGATGCAAGCTATTGTCCCTCACTACCAGGCTCTCATTGGGCATTCGTCAATACCAAGTACGCAATGTTTGGACTTGCATACTTCCTAGTCTGGAACTCTTCTACTTCTACTCTTTCTCAAACCAACGAAAATGGAGGTCTGTTTAAACAGACCTACAACCTTCGGCATCTCCAATCATAAACTAAGTCCATGTGTTAATCTTAAAAAGGGGGTTTCAGCGTTCAGACCCAGTTTTCTCAATTTCCCTCTGACTGTTGCAAGATTAACAACTTTTTTTCTCAGTCGGCCTGGCGCCAGAAAGACACCCCTGGATTTACGACACCAAGAAACTATCGCCTTCCTATTAAGAGCCATACTTTAATAATGGTATTAAACTTTTGCTGGGAACAGATTATCTTCACCGGAACCTTCTAATTAGATAACACATGGTATTTGCTTCATAATAAGTCTAAACACCCCTATATGTACTTCACTATTCCATACAAAGAATGGATCAGGGATATTTTTCATATCCACATATGTAATCGTTTGTATATGCATGTTACTGATTTGTCATGTATTTTCATCTCTATTTGGTTAATGTTTTAGTATAATGATCATTTTTATACATAATATGGTCCAGTTGTGCTATACTAATGGTTATGATTAGAAATAACAGTTGCTTATCTATGTATCGATTGCTCTGGTTTAATACTTGTTCATACTTATAAAAGAACAGAAATGAAGTTGTTATTTAGAATGTACTGTTTCCTACATCTTGTATCGATTGTATTATTATTTGTTTAAGGAATAGCAAATGTATGTGCTGTAGTTAAAATGATTTAACGATGTTCTAGGTTATCAATTCAAGGTGCCTTTGATCATTTGAACCTTACAACGAAGTCTGCATCTAAACTTGTAACTTTGAGAATTTTTGGTTATTATGTGATACTTTTAATCACTTTAGATATGTAAGAATATATTAATCCAAGTTAGAACGTCTGTGGCTCATATGGTGAAATAAGACACAACCACCATAGGAGGGATTTACTGATGAGTCAGCTTCTCATTGGCCAAGTCAGGGCAACTCCTTGTGCACCCGCCTCCAGCCACTTACGATTCGGAACATTCAAAAGCAATGCGGCCCAACCGCGTGGTAAGCTAGCTTCAAGTCTCGTGTGTTTGTTTTGTTCTCTTTGTTCTTCAAGTCTTTTCTTTGTCTTTTAAAGTTGCAGTCTTTTTTTATCAGCCTTTTGTTATTCGTTTTGCTCAAGTTTTCGCGTTTATTTTACATTAAGTTTCCTGTGTCCAGCAGTCTTAAGGAGTTCGTTATTGCCGAATTAGAAGATAGTTGAAAGACCAGCCAGCCAAGATCTCCTTCCCTCTCGACCACATCGTAGATTCTAAGTTTTAAAGTCTCTTGAAGCTCGTGGTGCTTAGAAATGCGTCAACTCCACCTTTACCTGTGGCCAAGATAAATTCTGAGTTGTACGCATGCAAAACGTCGAGTAATCATGAAGCCCGCAGCCTAAACTGGGAAGAACGCCATTTCAAGTCACGTGGTTACGCGGAGGCCATCTGCAAGAAACCCCAGGGCCAAGCCGCTGAGAGGCCTTTTCCGAGTGACGGTGGGCATCGAAAGACAGACGCCAATGCTCCCCAAAATCATGCCTTTGGATGGCCGGGCCAGGGTTGAATGCCCCAAACCACTCGAGTGACCTTCCAGGCGTGTACCGTTTATGGCTTTTCTGGGTCCCTGATTCTCAAACCTTGCGTTTGATCTTAAACCACGCTCCAACATAGACTTATCCACGCCTAAGTAGCTTCTACCATACTATTCACGTTCAACGTAATTAGGGTTACCAGTAACATTGCAACGTTGGTATTTATTGCGCGACCGATAAGTTACATACAGCCATCTTGGTTTCTGATTTTTAATTACTGTGATATGTACGCTTGCCATTATTCCCCGTTTCCCATACTGTGATATATACATGCTCACTGTCATTTTATGATTTTAACTCTGTGATACACTCGTTATTCCATCAGATAGTCTGTTGGTATTGCCTTGTTTTGCAATTAATAAACTTCTTTGTAAACCTTTTGAATTTACCGCTTGGTGTGAGAAAGTTTCATTCAACAAAGGTCGAGAAACATAACTTTGAATTCACTATTCAGACCTAGACTGATCAATTTCTCTTTTCTCTTTTCAACTGGTTTCCGGATCTACCAGTCCACAACGATCCGGTGGTTCCCCGTTTATTAATTAAAATTAATCAATTTAAAGTTTAGTCTTAGGTTTGCTACATGAGTTATGGTCAAGGACTTGCCAGGAGCCCCAGTGCCCAGTCGGGGATCTCAACATCCCCAATGGCATCACATTTCACCTCTTGTCCTGCCAGAGACCTCTGTAGCCTCTGTGGTCCTAAGGGAATAATGTACCTAATGTGTCTCAGGGGAGCTGATCCAAGTCAGTCTGTTTGATGAGAGTGTGTGTGTTTGTGAGTGTGAGTGTGAGAGAGAGAGAGAGAGAGAGAGAGAGAGAGAGAGAGAGAGAGAGAGAGAATATGACAGGTACATTCCTAACTGCCATTTCTGTCTAATGTAAAATCTCTGTGACAGATCTCTCAAACAAATGGTCATAACTCCAAAACTAATTAACCAACCACTTATTGGAAAAGCTTGTGTAGGAGAGGACCTCTTGCTGATCGCTATTGCATAAAATAGTATGAATTGATGAGAAAGAGTAATGACAAGTTAAACACATCTGAAAATTTCGAAAATGCCAAATCAGAGTTACTGAAATCAACATAGAGCACAATGGGGGAATTTTCACTACCTAGTCATGAACACATCGTCATAACTCCAAAAATAATTTGTTGAATGATGAAATAATTTTAAGATTCATGAAAGGGAAGTATCTTATGTAAAATCCCTGTCAGACCTCTCAAACAAATGTTCATAATTCCAAAAATACTTCACCCATCACTTAGCTGAACCGTTTGTGTGGGAGAGGACCCTTTGCTGATCGCTATGACATAAAATAGTGTGGATTAATGAAAAAGTGTCAGAGTTATGACAAGTTAAAAACACATGTCAATTTAGAAAAAGCCAAATCGGAGTTGCTGAAGTTAATATGGTGGTCAATGAGAAGAATTTTACTACCTAATCCTGAACAAATTGTCATAACTTCAAAAATTATTTGTTGAAAGAGGAGATATTTTGATGTTTCATGAATGGGAAGTATCTCTACCATTTCAAGTTTAAATAGAGTTTCTAAATCAAAGTGTAAGGATTTTAGACAAGTTTGGTCAGTGAAAAAGTGAATTAATGTAAATCTCAAAAATCTTAGTTTCAAGCGATTTTTGACCTCTCAAACAAATGGTCATAACTCCAAAAAATTTTAACCAATCACCAATTTTTTTATGGGAGAGGACGCCTTGCTGATCGCTACAATATCAAATTGTGTGGATTGATGAGAAAGTCACAGAGTTATGACAGGTTAAAACTTATGAAAATTTAGAAAAAGACGCATAAGAGATGCCTTGATACATGTTCAATAATGCAGGTAAGAAAATCCCAGAAGTTCAATCTGTTCATCTGGACATAAGTTTTGTCGGAGAAATGTTTCGTCTCTCATCTAAGTGACTTCTTCAGTCTCAGCTAGTTGGAAAACTTCCCCAATCTTATTACAGTACATTTGCATAACGACTGGTACCAGCACCATTGCATAACAATGGGACCGGTGATCAGTTTAATATGCAGATTGACATACCCATTAATGACAATGGCCACGTGTGCCATTCACACAGAATTGGGGAAGGGTTGCGATGACATCATCATCCTTCCAGCGGACAGAGGCAGTTGCACTGTTTTATTAAATCAGACAGACTATCATGAGAAAGTTATGACTCTCCTTAGAGACACTAACACTTATGATCCTGTGAAATGAGATCCTGGTAGTGGGTACAAGAAAGTGATAGATTGTCTGAACCTTTTAGAACAGGACAATGCTATTGACCTGCCTCTGTACCACAGATTATACCCAGGGGAGGCTACACCTAGTCTGTATGGTTAACCTAAGATACATAAACAGGATGTGCCATTGCGGCCCATTGTGTATATGATCAACTCAGTGACCTACAACATCGCTAAGTTTCTGACATCAGTCTTCAACCCGTTGGTAGGCAGCATGGATCATCACATCCAGAATACGATGGATTTCATGCATAAGTTGAGGAACGTCATTATAGAGACGGATGAAACAATGGTCTCGTTTGATGTCACATCTCTCTTCACGTTCATTCCAGTTGCTGAGGCAGTAGAGGTAGTCCGAGGGAAACTACAGGATGACCCCACTGTCAGCAATAGGACCACCCTTAACTCGGACAAGGTGTGTTTGCTTCTGGAGCTGTGTCTTCAATCCACCTATTTCACATACAGAGAGCAGTACTATAGGCAGAAACATGGGTGTGCCATGGGCTCCCCAGTTTCACCTATCATGGCCAACCTGTATATGGAAGAAGTGGAAAAGAAGGCAATAACATCCTATTCAGGAACACCACCCAGCCATTGGTACAGATATGTAGATGACACCTGGGTTACAATGAAATCTCAGGAAGTACCACAATTCACCAACCACATCAACTCGGTGGACAAACACATTAAGTTCACCAGGGAGGATGTGAAGAATGTCAGGTTAGCCTTCTTGGATTGTGAGGTTGAGATTGGAGATGGGGGGAGTCATCAAGACATTGTACCAGTGAGCAGACAGCGTCCCCACTGACAAAGCAGCCAAGGATGGAGAGAAATCTCACATTAAGCAGACCCTGGGTAAATGTGGTTATCCGAACTGGGCCTTTGTCACAGCCGGTAAGACACCCAAACAGTGCTCCAACAGATTGATGAGAGGAGAACAACAGCCTCAGTCTAAGCGTAAACCAGTGGTGATTCCATATGTGGCAGGAACATCAGAACAATTGAGAAGCATATTTTCCAACGGTGGCTTTCAAACCCCAAAACACACTACGCCAGAAACTGGTCCACCCCAAGGATCAGGTCCCCCAGCACAAACAGAGTAATGTAGTGTACGCTGTTAGGTGCCGGGAGGATTGCCAGGAATTGTACATCGGGGAAACCAAACAGCCACTGGCAAAACGGATGGCACAACATAGAAGAGCTACCTCATTAGGTCAGGACTCTGTGGTTTACACCCATCAACAGGCCAGTGGACACTCTTTCAAGGATGAAGACGTGCAGATCCTTGAAAGGGAGGAACGATGGTTTGAACACGGAGTAAAAGAACCCATTTTTGTAAAAAGGGAACGTCCATCCCTGAGCTGAGGAGGGGGCCTCAGAGTACACCGCTCACCATCTTACAATGCAGCCATCGCAGCCCTTCCCCAATCCTGTGTGAATGGCACACGTGACCATTGTCATTAATGGATATGTCAATCTGCATATTAAACTGATCACCAGTCCCATTGCTATGCAATGGTGCAGGTACCAGTCATTATGCAAATGTACTCTATATAAGATTGGAAAAGTTTTCCAACTAGCTGAGACTGAAGAAGTCACTTAGATGAGTGACGAAACGTTTCTCCGACAAAACCTATGTCCAGATGAACAGATTGAACTTCTGGGACACATAAGAGATGTAGAAATTAACATGGGAGTGAATTTCAGTACCTAATCCTGAACAAATCGTCATAACTCGAAGAATAATTTGTTAAACGATGAAATATTTTGATGATTATTGAAGAGTAAGTATCTCTACCATTTACAGTTTAAATGGATTTTCTAGGTGAAAGTATCAGGATTTTAGATAAGTTTGTTCAGTGAAAAAGTGAATTAATTGATTTTCACTGAAAGCTAGAGTGGCATACTCTACCATCTCCCATATTGAATGAATGGAGTGATATTGAAAGAGTGACAAAAAGTGCTAAAAAAGTGCAATATCTCCGAAATTTGACATGATGGGTCACTGTGTACCGAGGTCCAAGCATGCCAAATTTCATCTTTGTATCTTAAAAATTGACTAAATTACGGCAGTTTAAATAAATCCATTCAAGTGAATGAGACTTTTTCCACATAAATGCGATTGTAGAACGCGAATGCAATAAAATTTTTCTTAGCTATCAACAACAACACCTGAACATGCTGGACATTTAGGTGTTTGTCCCATGTTGACATCTCGAAAACTGTAGGAGGAGATATGAGATACAGAAAATTTGGTGGAATAATAATAATAACTAGAAAGTGCAGTTCCTGCAGGAACTGCGAGTGTATTGCAGTGGTGCATGCCCCTGCGACGTGTATCAGGGACCAAGTATGTCAATTTTGACGGCTGTAGATCAAAAACAGACTGAATTATAGTCAATGATTTGCCCTGGGACCTGTCACAGACTTCACATGTCACCGAAGGGTGCACCCGGGACCAAGCATACTGAATTTCATAACCATAGGTCCAAAACTGAGAGAGTTACAATCTTTGACATTCCAGGGGCCCCAGTGCCCACTCGGAGATGTCCAGGGCACCAAAGGCATTACCTGTCACCTCATGGTGCACCCAGGACCAAGCATGCCAAATATCGTGTTTGTAAGTCAAAAACTATCTGAATTATGGTCAATGACCTTCCAGGGGGCCCATTGCCCAGTCAGGGACATCTAAAGCCCAAAAGGCATGCGAGTTTACCTCAGGGTGTAGCCGGGACCAAACTTTCCAAATTTCACAGCTATAATTCTAACACTGACTGAGTTATGGACAATGACCTTCCAGGGGCCCCAGTGCCCAGTCTAGGAACTCAATGGCCTCAAAGGCATCACATGGCACCTCAGAACCCCAAGTGCTCCATGTTCATTGCTTGTCACCTCAGGGTGCATCAGGGACCATGTTGACCTAATTTTGGGGCTACAGGTTGAAAACCGACTTAATTACATTCATTTCCCTGACAGGGGCCTCTGTGCCCTGTCAGGGACTGCAGAAGCCCTAAAAGCATCAGGTGCTGAGACTCAGTGTACCTGTGATGAGCCTGTTGATTTCCATGGCTGTATGTGTAAAACTGTCCTGCCAGGGACCTATGTGCCCTCTGTGGTATTATGGGAACAATGGACCTAATGCATCTCAAACGAGCTGATCCAAATCAGTCTGTTTGGATGACAGCTGCTCTCTATCTGTGTGCATGTCTGCATGTGCATGTGTGTGTGGGAGAGACAGAGGAAGAGAGACAATGACAGTTACATTTCAAATCCTCAGTGACTTACTCTTGCTTTCCAATGTAAAATCTCTGTGTCAAAACTCTCAAACAAATGGCCATAACTCCAAAAATAATTCAACGATTACGTATCTGAAAAGCTTGTGAGACAGAGGTCTCATTGTTGATTGCTAACATGTTAAACCGTGTGGATTGATGAGAAAGTGTAATAGTTATTTCTAAGTTAAAAACACATGAAAATTCAGAAAAAGCCAAATCCAAGTTGCAAAAACTATCATGGCAGTCAATGATAAGAATATCACTACCTAGTTCCAAACAAATCATCATAACTCCAAAATCATTTGTTAAATGATGAGATATTTTGATGTTTCATGAAAGGGAAGTATCTCCAAAGCCTGCCAAATTTCATTTCTGTAGATCAAAAACTGACTGACTTACGGTCCACAGGGGCCCCATGGTCATCACATGTCACCTCAGATTGCACCCAGGACCAAGCCTGCCGAATTTCGTGGCAATAGGTTGAAAACTGACTGAGTTATGGTCATTGGCCCGCCAGGGGCCCCAGTGCCCAGCTGGGGTTCGCAGGGGCCCCATGGGCATCACATGTCACCTCATATTGTACCTGGGACCAGGCCTGCTGAATTTTATGGCCATAGGCCAAGAACTGACTGATTTACGGTCAATGGCCTTTCTTTGGCCATTGCTTTCTTTCAATTACGTAATATCACTAAACTTAGAAATATCCTCTCTTTTAATGATGCAGAAAAACTTGTTCATGCGTTTATAACCTCAAGGTTGGATTACTGTAACGCCTTACTTACTGGATGCTCTAGTAAATCTAGAAATTAAATTCAGTTAGTTCAGAAGCAGTGCACGAAGTGCTACAACTCGAAACTAGAAAATTGATCATATCATCCGTTATATTCATCACTGCACTGGTTACCAGTCAATTCCGCATTAAGTACAAAAATATTCTTTAACTTATAACGCTCATACATGGCCTGGCCCCACATTAGCTGAGTGACCTCTTAGAGTTTACATCCCAATGTATACTTGTGCGAGGGTTGAGGACTTCTTTCTAGTTCTAGATTAACAAAGTCACAGAGGGAAGGCTTTCATACCTGGCCTCCCAACTATGGCATAAACTCCCACTTTCGTCCGAGGAATTCAACACCCTCCAAAGTTTTAGTCTAGGCTAAAAGACATACTTATATACGCGCAGGCTTTTGGACTAGATTTAGACCAGGTTGCATGGATGTGGGTTGTGAGGCCAGAGTCTGGAGCCGTCTGGCCTGCCTGCCTGTCGCTTGACGGGAGTGTCGATGGGCGGTCTGGGCTGAACTAGGCTCGGTCCTCGTGATCTGACTTAATGCAACTTGCCTTAGAAGTAAGGGCAGAGCTGGGGGTTCATAGTCAAAGGTTCTATGCGTGATCAGAGAAGGTTTGGGTTGCTGTCTTTCTCCATCGTGGGTTGCCAATGTTAATGTGATCACTCTTGGCTGTGTTTCCTTCCATTCTCTCTTTCTAGGCTTCTAGATAGTGCTATAGCATGCTGCCGGGGTCTCCATGCTACACTTGGCATCAGTGATTGAAATGGCATCAGGGTTGTCATAAACATGTGCTCTCTAATCAATTAACTAATTACATTTTTTGTTTCCGGCAGTCCGGGCCCCCCACCACATGATGTCATCTGATGGAGATCCATGTGAATACTTCCATTTTATTCGACCATGACTCATGACTGTAGTTTCGCTCGTAGATTTATATCATACCCGGGCACTTAATGTCGATGTGCATACTTCACATTTTATTCGAACTTTGACTCAATGATGTAGTTTCGCTCTTAGATTTATCATCATACCCGGGCCACTTAATGTCGATGTGCATACTTCACATTCTATTCGAACTTTGACTCCATGACTTTAGTTCGCTCTTAGATTTAACATCTACGCCGCCCAAGGAGGTTGGGTCCCTTTTTGAGTCTTGGTCCTCCCAAGGTTTCTTCCTAGAACTAGGGAGTTTTTCCTTGCCACTGTTGAACTAGGCTTGCTCAATTTGGGATTGGACGTAGTTATTAGGAGATAATCTAAACTTGTAAAGTTGCTTTGAGACAATGCTCCATTGTAAAAAGCGCTATATAAATAAATCTGACTTGACTAGACTTGATTGGCCCACCAGGGGCCCCAGTGCCCAGAAGGGAAGTATCTCCGAATCCTGCCAAATTTCATTTCTGTAGATCAAAAACTGACTGACTTACGGTCCACAGGGGCCCCATGGACATCACGTCACCTGAAATTGCGCCCGGGACCAGGCCTGCCGAATTTTGTGGCCGTATGTTGAAAACTGACTGAGTTACGGTCATTGGCCCACCCAGGGGCCCCAGTGCCCAGCCAGGGTCCACAGGGGCCCCATGGGCATGAAATGTCCCCTCAGATTGCACCTGGGTCCAAGCCTGCAAATTTCGTGGCAGTAGGTCAAAAACTGACTAAGTTACAGTCATTGGCCTACCAGGGGCCCCAGTGCCCAGCTAGGGTCCTCTGGGGGCCCATGGGCATCACATGTCACCTCAGATTGCACCCGTGATCAAGCCTGCCGAATTTCGTGGCAATAGTTCGAAAATTGACTGATTTACAATCATTGGCCTGCCAGGGGCCCCAGTGCCCAGCCGGGGTCCTCTAGGGCCCCATGGGCATCACATGTCACCTCAGATTGCACCCGTGATCAAGCCTGCCGAATTTCATAGCAATAATTCGAAAACTGACTGATTTACGATCATTGGCCCGCCAGGGGCCCCAGTGCACAGCCGGGGTCCACAGGGGCCCCATGGGCATCACATGTCACCTCAGATTGAACCCGGGCCCAAGCCTGCCGAATTTTGTGGCAGTAGGTCGAAAACTGACTGAGTTAAGGTCATTGGCCTGCCAGGGGCCCCAGTGCCCAGCCGGGGTCCACAGAGGCCCCATGGGCATCACGTCACCTCAGATTACACTCGGGACAAAGCCTGCCGAATTTTGTGGCCGTAGGTCGAAAACTGACTGAGTTACAATCATTGGCATGCCAGGGGCCCCAGTGCCCAGCCGGGGCACTTAGGGGCCACAAAGGCATCACATTTCACCTTAGATTGCACTCGGGACCAAGCCTGCCAAATTTCGTGGTCATAGGTTGAAAACTGACTGAGTTATGGTCAATGCCCTGCCAGGTGCCCCAGTGCCCTGCCGGGGCACTTGGGAGCCTTATGGGCATCACATTTCACCTTAGATTGCACTCGGGACCAACCTGTCAAATTTCGTGGCCATAGGTGGAAAACTGACTGAGTTATGGTCAATGCCCTGCCAGGGGCTTGGTGCCCAGCCAAGGCTCTCAGGGAACCAAAAATCATCACATGTCACCTCAGAGTGCACCCGGGCCCAAGTCTGAAAAAGTTTTTGGCCCTAGGATGAAAACTGACTGAGTTACTGTCATTGACACACCAGGAGACCCAGTGGCCAGTCGGGGCCCTCGAGGGCCCCATGGGAATGACTCCTCAACTCAGATTGCACCTGGGAGCAAGCCTGACAAATTTTGTGGCTGTAGGTCGAAAACTGAGTAAGTTACGGTCATAGGCCCACAAGGGGCCCCAGTGCCCAGGCGAGGCCCTCAGGGGCCATATGGGCATCACATGTCACCTTAGATTTCACCTCGGAAGCTTGCCGAATGTCGTGGCCGTTGGTCGAAAAAGAACAGAGTTATGGGAATTCGACCACCTGGACAAAGCCTGCCAACTTTTATATAATATTACTCAATTTTTCGGGCGATAAAGTGCACCGGATTATAATAAAGCAATAAGGCACGAGAGGGTGTGCATTATTGTGAATATATCACAGGAAAGAGGTGTTGTTAGCGCCTCTTTCCTGTGATATATTCACAATAATGCACCCCCTCGAGTGCCTTATTGCTTTCATACCACAGTTCCGTTATCGTTTATCATTTATTGTTAGATTTTAAGATAAAAAGGACAGAAAAAAACGATTAAAAAAACGTTTATCACCCTTCCGCGAGGTAATATAGTTCCATTCTATCGTTACCTCGCGGCATTAAAGTCTAGGAACCGAATTAGTCATAACTGTTTATTATTCAGACAATAAACACAAATGTATCGATTGGTAAGTTTTAATTTATTAAAGAGAAAGTTTATTTACATTCATCAAATAAAATGGGTCGGGTTTACAAGCAAGCTGTTACTAAGATCCACTATGCTACTCTTGCAGCTGCTCTATTTCCATGTTGTACTGCGTGACTGATAGCGTTGAGTTTGATTTGCTTCGTAAGCATGTCTCTTAACAAGCGCCACTTTTGGGGCAGCGGGTATAGAAAATGAATGAATGAATGAATGCACACACGTTAATGTTGAAGCACAGATCGTATTACTCTGCGAGGTTCCTGCACACAGAGCTGTACGTATTATTATTATGTACGGCTCCTGACTATGGTGGAATTAATTCATACATTAGGCGCACCGCATTTTAAGGCGCACTGTCAATTTTTGAGAAAATTAAAGGATTTTAAGTGCGCCTTATGGTCGAAAAATACAGTAATACATACTATATGGACTGTTTTAGATTTGTCATAAAATAGTCAAAAATTGCATCTATTTTGTTACATTTTTCATAATAATACCTAATACTGAAACTAAATAAAAACTAAACTATTCACGTTTTTCAGCAAAATAAAAACTTGCGTCGTCACTGAAATTGAATTGAAATTTAAAAATAACATTAAACCTTGAAAATACAACAACCCTGCTATTAACAATACCAGTTCAACTCTAAGAGGTGTTATTGAATACACTACCAGCATGATGTAAAGCAGTTCTTCCAAAGCTGTCTGTGGAGTTCACAGGCATCTGCTCCTGTATGATCAAAATGTACAATTAGCATGATGCACCACGAAGAGAACATGAAAATACAACATTAGTTTTATGTACACATGATTCATTTTTCATAGTGTGTGTGTGTCTGTGTGTGCGCGCGTGTGCAACTTAGGGTACTATAGTACGCTACTCAAGGCATGCTTTCGATCATCTGACATCTGGCAAGGGTTCTTGTGTGAATACAGTGGTGTGAAAAAGTGTTTGCCCCCTTCCTGATTTCCTTCTTTTTGCACGCTTGTCACACTTAAGAGTTTTGGAACATCAAACCAGTTTAAATATTAGTCAAAGACAACACATGTAAACACAAAATGCAGTCTTTAAATAAAGGTGTTTATTATTAAGGAAGAAAAAAATCCAAACCTACATGACCCTGTATGAAAAGTGATTGCCCCCCTTGTTGAAACATAACTATGGTTTATCACACCTGAGTTCACTGTCTCTAGCCACACCCAGGATTGATTATTGCCACACCTGTTCTCAATCAGGACATCACTTAAATAGGACCTGCCTGACAAAGTGAAATACACCAAAAGATCCATAAAAGCTACACATCATGCCAAGATCCAAAGAAATTCAGGAACAATTGAGAAAGAAGTAATTGAGATCTATCAGCCTGGAAAGGGTTATAAAGCCATTTCTAAAGACTTGAGACTCCAGCGAACCACAGTGACAGCCATTATCCACAAATGGCGAAAACATGGAACAGTGGTGAACCAACCAAAATTACCCCAAGAGTGCAGTGATGACTCATCCAAGAAGTCACAAGATCCCACAACAACATCCAAAGAACTGCAGGCCTCACTTAAGGTCAGTGTTCATGCCTCCACCATAAGAAAGAGACTGGGCAAAAGTGGCATGCGTAGCAGAGTTCCAAGACAAAAACCACTGCTGAACATTAAAGCTCATCTCAATTTCCATCTTCAATGCTCTCACTGATGGAAGGAGGTTTTGGCTTAAAATCTCACGATACATGGCCCCGTTCATTCTTCCCTTAACACGGATCAGTTGTCCTGCTCCCTTTTCAGAAAAACAGCCCCAAAGTATGAGGTTTTCACCCCCATGCTTCACAGTAGGTATGGCACAACTCATAATTATTCTTCCTCCAAACACAGCGAGTTGAGTTTTTACCAAAAAGTTCTATTTTGGTTTCATCCGACCACATGATATTCTCCCAATCTTCTTCTGGATCATCCATATGCTCTCTGGCAAACTTCAGATGGGCCTGGACATGTACTGGCTTAAGGAGGGTGACACGCCTGGCCCTGAGGGATCTGAGTCCCTCTTGGCGTACTGTGTTACTGATAGTAGCCTTTTTACTTTGGTCCCAGCTCTCTGCAGGTCATTCTGTGTAGTTCTGGGATTTTTGCTCACCATTCTCATGATCATTTTGACCCCACGGGATGAGATCTTGCGTCCAGATCGAGGGAGTTTATCAATGGTCTTGTATGTCTTCCATTTTCTTACAATTGCTCCCACAGTTGATGTTATTCACACCAACATGCTTGTCTATTGTAGATTCACTCTTCCCAGCCTGCTGCAGGTCTACAATTTTCTTCCTAGTGTCCTTCGACAGCTTTTTGGTCTTGACCATGGTTGAGTTTGGAGTCCGACTGTTTGAGGCTGTGGACAGGTGTCTTTTATACAGACAACGAGGTCAAACAGGTGCTATTAATAAAGGTAACGAGTGGAGGACAGAAGAGCTTCTTAAAGAAGAAGTTACAGGTCTGTGAGAGCCAGAAATATTGCTTGTTGTAGGTGACCAAATACTTATTTTCCACCATGATTTACAATTAAATCTTTAAAAATACTACAATGTGATTTCCTGGATTTCTTTTTCTCATTTGGTCTCTCATAGTTGAAGTGTGCCTATGATGAAAATTACAGACCTCTCTCATCTTTCTAAGTAGGAGAACTTGCACAATTAGTGACTGACTAAATACTTTTTTGCCCCACTGTAGCACTCTCAAAAATAGCGATAGCCGGGTGAGGGCTGGTGCAGACCGCACGAGGGTCTGTGTATAGTGCACATATGGCAATGATGCGTTAGTCTGTGTGGGCTAATATGTGTACTTACATAGCCCCAAAAACAGGTGTTGGCACTTTAAGCGCCTTACAGCAAATAGGGGCTGGCGCATGCGGGATCGCGCCAAGCAACCTTACGTCACAATAGTGAGTCAATGCTGGCCTCCAGTTAGTCCCTCATTGTCCAGGTAGTAATGTATCACGCTCCTTCTGGTGGACGTGTGCAGCACGCCATCAGGATTTTTTGGGGGTCCGGCGTTGCGGTCCTTGGGCAGGGGGCGGTCCCCCAATCTCGCCAACCAAAAATCCTCAAATTTTGCCCACAAAAAATTCTCAAATTTCACTCCTTTTTCAGGCACTTTGCTTGCTGTTCACCAGTCGGCCATGGGGTAGCCGCTCCCAGGCACGGCCCCTATATATCCTACGTGGTCAAACACGTTGGGACAGGGACCCCGGTCCGGCCCAGTCATAACATATCCTACTGAAGTCAAAAATATGTTCATCGGGCCTCTGCCCATTTGGACCCCGAGACCCACCCCGTCCCGGTCCCCATATACTATATGGACGTCAAATACATTGGAATCAGGATGTCATCTGATCAGACCCCAAATGGGTCAAGGAGGTGCCCCCCGATCGCCCTCTAGCGCCCCCCGGTGGGTTCGACTGGACGTCCTCTGATGGTCTCTGCCTTCGGTCCCTGGGGTTCCCGCGCTGAGGCCGGCAGGGCCCGCAACCCGTCTGGCTCTACTATCCCGGAGGGCAGAGTCATGGCCGTCCCAGTCCCAATATAGTCAATGGCCGTCAAATATATTGGATTTGGGATGTCACCCTTTGGCCCCAAAATAGGTCCCCAAGCCCCCCCAACCCACCGATTGCCCAAGGGCTGCAAGATGCAAGGGCCCAAGGGCCCAAGGGCTGCAAGATGCAACTATCCGTTCGGTTCTACCTCCTCTTTGGGCGGAGTTACGAGCATACCAATTCCAATATATTCCATTTATTTTTCATATATGGGTTTTGGACGATCTAGTTTTCTGCCTGAACCCTCATCGAGCACCTAAAGTTTCAGTATCGAAAAGCAATATATTTTGAAGCCAATCAGTATATTGGAAATGGGATGCCCGCCAAATATATTCCAATTGGGATTTGGGTTATCTTGAGACATTCTATATCAATAAGTAAATATATTGCAAGTGGGATTCAAAATACATTGCAATCGGGATGACATTCTTTTACATAAACTAAATATATTGCAAGTAGCATTCAAAATATATTGCAACGGGGATGACATTCTATATCATTAATTACAGTGGTGCTTGAAAGTTTGTGAACCCTTTAGAATTTTCTGTATTTCTGCATAAATATGACCTAAAACATCATCAGATTTTCACACAAGTCCTAAAAGTAGATGAAGAGAACTCCGTTAAACAAATGAGACAAAAAAAATACTTTTCTCATGTTTTTATTGAGGAAAATGATCCAATATTACATATTAGTGAGTGGCAACAGTATGTTAACCTCTATGATTAGCAGTTAATTTGAAGGTGAAATTAGAGTCAGGTGTTTCAATCAATGGGATGACAATCAGGTGTGAGTGAGCACCCAGTTTTATTTAAAGAACAGGAACCAATCAAAGTCTGCTCTTCACAACTCATGTTTGTGGAAGTGTATCATGGCACAAACAAAGGAGGACCTGAGGACCAGGGTTGCAAAGAGAAAGCCACTGCTCACCAAAAAGAACATTTTGCTAAATATCACATGGACAAGCCAGAAGGCTATTAGAAGAATGTTTTGTGGACGGATAAGAACAAAATTGAACTTTTTGGTTTAAAAGAAGAGTGTTACGATTGGAGAAAGGAAAACACTGCATTCAAGCATAGTATCCTCAACCCATCTGTAAAACATGATGGTAGTAGTATCATGGTTTGAGCCTGTTTTGCTGCATCTCTGCCAGGATGGCCTGCCGTCATTGATGGAACAATGAATTCTGAATCATATCAGAATTCTAAAGGAAAATGCCAAAACATCTGTCCATGAACTGAATCTCAAGAGAAGGTGGGTCATGCAGCAAGACAACGACCCTAAGCACACAAGTCATTCTACCAAAAATGGTTAAATAAGAATAAAGCTAATGTTTTGGAATGGCCAAGTCAATGTCCTGACCTTAATCCAATTGAAATGTTGTGGAAGGACCTGAGGCGAGCAGTTAATGTCTGGAAACCCATCAACATACCAGAGTTGAAGCTGTTCTGTAGGAAGAAATGGGTTAAAATTCCTTGAAGCCGGTGTGCAGGACTGATCAACAGTTACCGGAAACATTTAGTTTCAGATATTGCTGCACAGGGGGGGTCACACCAGACACTGAAAGACTCGTTTTGCAGTAAGCCCGCTCTAGCTTAGCCACGGTCTGTATTGTTTATGTTTGTTTTGTTTTAATAAAGCCCTTTGTTGTTCACTATATACCTGCGCTCGTCTCCTTACCTCCTTACTCCCACTCATGACACTTTTCAACTTAGTCCATCAAGTATCTGTGGCTTCTAATAATCTGTTTATCCCAATCGTGATGTGTATAGCATTGGACATTTGACTTGGAGCTTTTGATCCATTACTATGGTTAAAGCTGATTTTACAAGTAGGCATGCAGCCTGAATTGCTATCAGAAATCAGTTTCAACCCTTGCCATGCACACACCTTTGACCAAGCTCCTGGAATCCAACCTTCTGAACTGCCGGCACTGTGATCACTCAAACTAATGTATCTCATTCTGCATAAACTCCATGGACATTTAAACCCAATTCATCCATTTGTTCATCACAAAGTCACATTGACATATAATGTGTCCATATATTGCTGTTTTCTCTGTGTGCACTTTACCAATCTTTGCTATATTTGATCACACTCTCACTTTGTCTTGTTGAATTATCTGCCTGTTTGGATGTGTCTTTATATGAACTTCAAACTGGTTAATGTTTGGCTTTGTTTATTTCAGGAAACAAAGGCAAGGAAATTCATTACAGGCACTGCAGTACCCATAATGCTGCAGCAACCACACAAATGCTTATAATGCCCCAGAATCTTTTCAAAAGCTTGAGTGCCTTTAAGTTAGAGCTAGTTTGTTTACGTTTTTCGCATGGAGTAATGAACATTCACAAATATTTGAAACCAAGCCAGCCATGTTCCAGACAAAGTAATGATAGCTCATAGCTATATGTTTTAGCCACTTGTAACCGTATAACCTCCCAAAAGTACATATTAGACCACTAGCAACTATTACATCAGCAAAAACAAAATGAGTGCAATTATTAAAAACTATTTGGTGTTAATTTGTTCTGGCTTCATACTAGAGCATGGCAATTTCATTCTTGGTTAATGTGGGCTTAGACATGGTTAAGTCCTGGAATGGAAACCATCAGTATTGGACCCCATTTGTTTGTTAATGGACTATGTAAACTTGGTCCTGGAACTGTAACATTTATTTGGGCATGTAGCTGAAAACATTGGTACAGGAACATATATATTTGATGCTGGACCTGAAACCTCCCATACAGGAAAATGATTTTGTTTTGTTAATGGAACTAAAGGCTTTTGATGCTTTTGTTGACACAAAAAGGTTTTGTTGACAAATATTTATTTAGTAAGGGAATTGAAATAATTGGTATGGAAACATGATTATTTGGTACTGGAACATGTTTGTTTGATACTCATACTCAAATATATTCATGCATATTTTGTACTGAAATTGAAACTGCTGAACCAGTGAAACCTTTCATCCTTGAACATTATTTTTTCCATACAAAGATCATAGAGTTGGCTCATACAATTAATTTAAATGAATGAACTTAATGAATCCTGGCTACATATAGTTCTCTATGGTAGAAGGGGTCAATTATCTAGGACAAGCTTCTAGAAATTAGTACAGTATAATTTCTCACCCATGGCAGTGTAACACCCACTCTAGTGTTAAATCACCTAATCTGGTAAGTGTGTAAAAGGCCTACTTTTTATGCACAGTTGTGCAGTATGACTGATTGGCAAAAAGAGGGTACAGTTGTGCCCCTCTTCTGTGTGTGCCCCAGTAGAACAGGTATTCTAAAAACGTCCCTGATATACACACTCATTGTTCACTTTATTAGGTATACTCATTGTCCATATTATCAGTTTCACTTGCCCTATAGAATAACTTTGTAGTTCTACAATTACAGACTGTAGTCCATCTGTTTCTCTACATACATTGTTGGTCCCCTTTACTCTGTTCTTTCATGTTCAGGACTCCCACAGGAACACTTCAGACCAGGTACTATTTGAATGGAGGATCATTCTCAGCACCGACACTGACACTGACGTGGTGGTGGTACACACATGGACAAAATTGTTGGTACCCCTCAGTTAATGAAAGAAAAACCCATAATGGTATAAACTCAAAATAAACTCACGAAACAGGCCTGGACAGAAATGATGGTACCCTTAATATTTTGTTGCACAATCTTTTGAGGCAATCACTGCAATCAAATGATTCCTGTATCTGTTAATGAGACTTCTGCACCTCTCAGCAGGTATTTTGGCCCACACCTCATTAGCAAACTGCTCCAGTTGTCTCAGGTTTGAAGGGTGTCTTTTCCAGACGACATGTTTCAGCTCCTTCAAAAGATGCACAATAGGATTTAAGTTAGGGCTCATAGAAGGCCACTTCACAATAGTCCAGCGTTTTCCTCTTAGCCATTCTTGGGTGTTTTTAGATGTGTGTTTTGGGTCATTATCCGATTGCAAGACCCATGACCTGCGACTGAGACCAAGCTTTCTGACATTGGGCAGCACATTTCTCTCTAGAAGTCCTCGATAGGCCTGAGACTTCATTGTACCCTGCACAGATTCAAAACACCCTGTGCCAGATGCAGCAAAGCAGCCCCAGAACATAACAGAGCCTCATCCAAGTTTCACAGTGTTCTTTTCTTGATATGTTTCATTTTTCCGTCTGTGAACATAGAGCTGATGTGCCTTGCCAAAAAGTTCCATTTTTGTCTCATCTGTCCATAGGACATTCTCACAGAAGCGTTATGGCTTGTCAACATGTAGTTTGGAAAATTCCAGTCTGGCTTATTAAATGTTATTTATTTTTGTTTTCAACAATGGTGTCCTCCTTGGTCGTCTCCCATTAAGTCCACTTTGGCTCAAAAATCGACGGATGGTGCGATCTGACACTGATGTTCCTTGAGCTTGAAGTTCACCTGTAATCTCTTTAGAAGTTTTTCTTGGCTCTTTTGTTACCATTCGTATTATCCGTCTCTTTGATTTGTCATCAAGTTTCCTCCTGCGTCCACGTCCAGAGAGGTTGGCTACAGTCCCATGGGTCTTAAATTTCTGAATATGCAATTGTAGTCACAGGAACATCAAGCTGCTTGGAGATGGTCTTAAACCTTTACCTTTAACATGCTTGTGTGTAATTTTCTTTCTATTGTCCTGAGACAACTCTTTCCTTTGCTTACTCTGGTCCATGTTGAGTGTGGTACAGACCTTGTCACCAAACAGCACAGTGACTACCTGAAGCCCTATATATAGGCCCACTGACTCACTGACACCTGTGATGCTAATTAGTGAACACACCTCGAGTTAACGTGTCCCTTTGGTCACATTTTTCAGGGGTACCATCATTTCTGTCCAGGCCTGTTTCATGAGTTTATTTTTTAAATAATTCTGTTGAAGCATGGTTGAAAAGCAATGTCTGATTTTCATTTGTTCATTTTCATAGACTTTTTTATTATTTATTATTACTTTTGTCAGATTAAAGTTATTTCTGTTACCATTGTGGGTTTTTTTTTTCATTAACTGAGGGGTACCAACAATTTTGTCCACGTGTGTATGTTAGTGTGTGTTTTGCTGGTATGATTGGATCAAACACAGCAGTTTGTAAACATTCACTGTGTACTCTATTAGACACATCTATTGCTACACATAGTTCTAGATATAAAGTCATAGACAGTCGCCCAACAGTTTGTGTTAGTCCTCCTTCAATCCTCCATCAAGTGGAGCATTCGTGGTGCAGTGGTTAGCACTATTGCCTCACAGCTCTGAGATCCCTGGTACGATCCTGACCCTGGACTCTGCCTGTGTGGAGTTTGTATGTCCTCCCCGTGTCAGCCTGGATTTAATCCAGGTGTTCTGGTTTCCTCCCATATTCCAAAGAAATGCTAATGCTAATGCAACATTAAATAAAACGAATAAATATATCAACAACAGTCCTTCATCAGTGCTCACAGGATGCTGGTGGCTGGATATGTACATTTACACGTATGGCATTTACCAGACGCCCTTATCCAGAGTGACTTACAACTGATACAATCTTACAACCCAAGCAATTGTGGGTTAAATGCTTTGCTCAAGGACCCAACAGTGGCAACTTGGAAGAAGTGGGAATCCATAGTCCAGTAGCTTAACCGGTAGGCTACCACAAGTTGGTGGACTATTTTCAGTCCAGCAGTGGCACAGCACTGTGTCTGATCCACTGATACCAGTACAACACAAACTAAGGGTCTGTTCATACTTGTAGTTCGGTTCACTTGGTCCTGACCAAAGCAGAAATGATCATTTCATTTTAGTCCTGGTTCACTTGCGTTCACAGTGACATTCTTAACATCAAACCAAAATATGTAAAGACAAATCACATAAATAAGGACACATACTGACTGGACAGCTTTTATGATGTTTTGCGACCAACCTTACCGAACTTTACAAACTTGCAGAGCAACATTATGTGCTGGGTTAAACCCGCTCATGGGATTTCTTAATATGTGTTGCCATATCTAGCAGCTGTTACCTCCCAAAGATCTCCTACAATTTAATACCTCTGTTATGCACAGAGCATAGATTATGCATAGATTATTTATATGAACAAACTTGATACCGGTCGGTTAAGTAGGATTTAAACCAAGAAAGAGCTAATCCCTTAAATACCTACAGTATTTTCTAGTCTGTTTAGTAAAAC
Source organism: Ancistrus triradiatus (assembly GCA_025084515.1). NCBI lineage: Eukaryota > Metazoa > Chordata > Actinopteri > Siluriformes > Loricariidae > Ancistrus > Ancistrus triradiatus. The sequence goes on along the minus strand of JAJAGP010004029.1, from coordinate 18,066 downwards.
ATCATGATCTATAGTGTCAAATGCTGCACTTAAATCTAACAGAACAAGAAAAGAAACACATCCCTTATCTGAGGATATTAACAAGTCATTTAGCACCCTAATTAATGCTGTTTCAGTACTATGATGGGGCCTGAAGCCAGACTGAAATGTTTCATAAATATCATTCCTATGGAAGTAACTGCAGAGCTGCTGATAGACGGCTTTTTCTAAGATTTTGGACAGAAACGGTAGATTTGAAATTGGTCTATAATTAGATATCACACAAGGGTCAAGATTGGCTTTTTTAATCAGTGGTTTGATAACGGCAGACTTAAAGGATTTGGGCACATAATCAAACGTAAGGGATGAATTTAAAATAACTAACACTGGCTCTATAATACTAGGTATTACTTGTTTGAGTAAACGTGTAGGAATTGGATCTACCAAAACATGTTGATGACTTGGACGAGCTGATCAGTGCGGATAGTGCTAGTATTATTAATGCTGGGTAAAAGATTCTAATCTGAATTTACAGCTCATTAAACAGATGTCTTCACTAGTGCTGCATCTGGAAGGTGGCTGAATAGTTTGGTGATGTGATGAGCATTGAGTTTTATGCCTAATGTTTTCTATCTTATCATTAAAGAAAGTCATGAAATCATTACTGTTAAAATTACACAGAACGGGAGAGTCACTTTCTGTGGGGTTTTTTGTTCATTTGGAGACTGTATTAAAGAGAAATCTTGGATTATTCTTATTTTTCTCTACGATTGAAGAGAAGTATGCAGCTTTAGCTTTAGTGAGGGCATGCTTATACTCTGCCATGCTGTCCCTCCAAGCAATCTTAAACACCTCCAATTTAGTATGTCTCCACTTGCGCTCTAGATGCCGTGTTCTTTGCTTTAAGGAACGGGTGTTGTCATTATACCATGGTGCTAGCTTTTTTTCCCTAATGCGTTTGAGCCTAGCAGGGGCAATCGTGTCCAGGGTTGAGCGAAGCACACATTCTAATTGGTCATTTACACACTCAAGATGATTTATCTCCGTAGGTGTATTACATTTCAAGTCTGGTAGGTTTTTAATAAACGCAGCTGGAGTAGCAGATGTGATAGTGCGCTTGGTGTGATAACGAGGCAGAAGGATTTTATTTATTAGAGATAGCTCAAATACTAAAAGATAGTGATCTGAAATCGAATCACTTTGCAGGAAAACATCAAGGTTATCTATATTGATACCAAATGTTAATATTAGATCTAACGTATGATTACAGCGGTGGGTTGGTCCCCTCACATTCAGAGTGATACCCATGGATTCTAAGATGGACTCGAAAGCAATTTTAAGTGGATCCTGCTCATTGTCAAGTGAATATTGAAATCACCTACAATTAAAGCCTTATCTGCTGACACTAGTAAGCAGGAAAGAAAGTTAGCAACTTCCTGAAGAAATTCTGAATCAGGGACCAGGATCAGACCGGGCAGCACTGCAGCGGGTGGTGAAAACTGCCCAACGGATCATCGGTGCCCCATTACACCACCATTGAGTCATTTACCCACAAGCGCTGTCTGAGCAGGGTTTAGTAGATCATCAAGGATGTCTACCACCCCAACCACAGACTGTTCACCCTCCTTCCATCTGGGCAGGCGTTACAGAAGCCCTACGTTCCCGCACCAGCAGGTTAAGGAAGAGTTTCTTCCATGAGGCGGTAACCTTGCTAAAATGCTTCATCAAAATAATAACTGCACTCATTACTGCACCTATTCTGTACTTTTTTGGCATTGTGCTTAACATTTGCCACTACTTGCACAAAGGGATCTGTATAATGCTGCAAAACACTGTACAGCAGGTTCTGCTCATTTGTACATTGACAAATCTTTTTACATATATGGTAGATGTTACACTCCTTTGTATATACTTTCTGTATATGCTTATCACTACTGTAGCCATTATGTAAAATAACTCTATTATTGTAACAATACTGTTATTGCACTTCTGGGTAGATGCCAACTGCATTTCATTGGCTTTGTATTCGTACTCTGCCACAGTGACAATAAAGTTGAATCTAATCTAATCTAAAAGGAGGACGGTTAAAAAAAGTAAGTATTAAGGTTAATAGTGATAAGCTGAAAAGAGTGTGGTTTTGACTTCCATAATGATGATCAGTCACATTAAGAATCAGTATTTCAAAGAATTAGCCTTTGTAATGGGATTTATTTGTAACACCTCGCTCTTTGTCAAAAATTGTGGCTACGACTCCCCTTTGACCAGTAGGGATGAGGGCGATTAGCATGACTGTATCCAGGAGGTGAAGGCTTTCAAGTTAAGGCTAAAATATCATCAGGTCTAATCCAATAGTCTCAGTGAGACAGAGAGCATGTAAGCGTTTATCAGTGATCATTTCATTTACAACCACTGCTTTGCGTTGTAAGTATCTAATGTTAAGTTAGTCCTAGCTTTAGTCTAAGGTTGTTATTTCTTTGGAGCTATCTGGGGTTTATACTAATGAAGGTTATTAAAACAGAATCTTTTGAGAGCGTTACGTTTAGGGCAGATGCGAGTAGTAGTAACAGACCACAGTTTTCAATAATGTGGGTTTCTGGGGGTGACGGTGCATGGCTACCAGCAGACCGTTGGTTAAGCCGGTATTGTCTGCTGCCTGGACCCTGCTCTGGATAGTCAGAGCCCATAACCAATCGTGCCATAAGACTAAGGGCAATGTTGCAGGAGATGAGAGCAGCACCCTCCCGAGTGGGATTGGACCACCGTCCCAATCCTAAAAGGCCAGGCTTATCCTCAAAGGCTGTCCAATTGTCTATATAGCCCACGTTGTTTTCAGAGCACCACTTGGGACAGCCAGCAGTTCAGCAACCACAACCTGCTGTAGGCTTGGTCACCTCGCGCGCACTGGGATTTGGCCAGAGCACCAACTACTGCATCAGACATCGCCTTCGCCACTCTAACCACCTCTACAAAATTTGCCTTAGTAACCTCTGACTGGCGAATGCGTTAGATCATTAGCCCCTACATGAATAACTATCCTAGAGAATCTATGGCTCTCGAGTTCACTAAGACTCGTTACAATGTCCGGCACTCTGGCTCCGGGGATACAGAGAACTCTAGCTGCTGGTGTCCCTAAAGGGGTAGCTAGTTTCACGTGTCGTAAAATAAAGTCACCTATGACCAGAGCTCTTTCAACAGGCTGCTCAGTGGGTGCATTACTGAGAAGGGTAAACCTGTTGGACACGTGAACAGGTAAAGAGTGGTGCTCTCATGGGCTAGCCTTATGACTACGTCGCCAAACCGTCACCCACTTGCCCTGCTGCGAGGGCTCTGCCGGGGCTGGGGCTCTAACTTCACCTGTGGCATCCAGATCTGCTAAGCTAGGAGCTGAGCTAGCCTTCTCTAATGTCTGGATGCACGCCTCTAAAACTACAATCTTCTCCGTCAGACTGGCTACAAGCCTACACCTATCACAAATAAACTTTATGACAGAGGAAGAATAGCTAAACATGCCACACTCGGCACAGGGAACAAGCGCCATGTTAGTACAATTAATGAATTAAAGGTACTTAGCTTCGAGTGGTGTTGTGGGGTGCCGAGTGAAGATATAGCTCAGCTGCAGCCGATGGTCCAATGCAATGCTCGATTAAAGCGTTAATGGAAAGTTAATACAAAACGTCACAAAAAAGTAAGTCTCAGAAAAAAAAAGAAGGTGGGAAAAGGCTGTAAAAAAAAAAAGTTATAAAAACACACACTAATGCAAAAGAATACGCAACTCTGGTAATTAGCTAATGGCTAATTCCTGCAACCACAAGCCGGTATACCTGTAAAGTTACAAAATAACGATTAGCGGCAAAAAATATAATCCGCCGGTTCGAGAAGAAAATGATTAAGATGTTGTAAAAAAGTACTATATATATGATTATATACTATACAGATGTGATCGGGAATTAAAATAGTTCAAAGGTAATAAACTGCTAACAGCTACAAAACAGCGTGCGTCCTGTCTGCAATCTGCGCAAATGGGTCTGGGTTGCCAGATTCTCGCAATCCTTGCGTCAGTGGTCAGCGTTCTCTCAGCGTTCTCTCAGCCAGATATATCAGACACCGGCTACCGCAAAACACCATGCAAAAGCGGGCTTACCGGGATATAGATAGCCAACGAGTCGAAATGGAGCGAATATAATAATGCATACCGCAACAGTCAAAAGGATAATAATCCAAAAGTATCTAAAAACAAATCCCTGCGCCGTTCGAGAGCTAGGGCCCTCCTTAAATACAGTCTGTTCACTAGTCCGAGGGTTCTAGCTTCTTCTTCTGGTGCTCCGTTATCCGCCGGAGCACCACGAACGATGCGGTGCAGACTGCCCCCCTGAGGCAAGGAGGGGCACGAAGACGGAGGACCCATGACACTATGCACTTTTAAGTTTATACAATGACCTTAATAAAGTGATCTAAATCAACCAGTAACTTTTATTAGTCAACAATTATAGTGTATAATAGTGTACATTACATGTGCAACCTCTGGGTTCATTAATAACCTACCAGAGTTAATGTTTAAACCACCTACAGGAGCCCAATCAGCTTGAACATGCCGCCCAGCAATTAGAATATTTGTTTTGTTCAACTTTAAATAAAGGTGTTTCTACTAGTATGAAAAGCATTAGGGGAAAAATGTAATTTTGTTACTCATCTAAGTGACTTCTTCAGTCTTCAGGAAAGTCTTCTTCAGGAAAATTTCCCCAAGCTTATATGCAGTACATTTGAATAATGCCCATTACCAGCACCACTGCATAACAATGATTAGTTTAATATGCAGATTCACATGGCCAACTGGCTGAGACTGAAGAAATCACTTAGCTGAGTGACAAAACGTTTCCTCCACAAAAACCTCATGTCCAGATGAACTGATTCAATTTTCTGGGGATGTTCTCACAAAGAAGTTATGTGATCAGGTCAGAAAAGTCTCAGAAAACACAGAACAAGCTGCTGAATGAACGGGTGAGACAAACAAACTTCAGCATTGACGGTTTGAAAGTCAAAGAGAAACAGATCTCACAGAGGCTTACATCATGTCTAGATGATATCACCTTTTAGCAAGTGATCAAATTCACCAAAAAGGTTAATGTAGCACAGACGAAGAAGTTTGACCTACTTGCTTGATGCGGAGGGCAGACACACCCTGGGGATGTGGACAAGTGGGTGAAGAACTTCTCTTACATTCAACTCACCCAGGTGGATCTTTTTCAAAGGGGATGAATTTTCCTGTGGAATTTTCTAAATTCCACTAGTAGAACTGATCACAGCAACGGAATCAGCAATCCACAATAACAACATTGCGGACATAGAAACAGAACACCATCCAACATCAGCAGAGAGGAGAGGAATGCAGTCACAGCTCTCAGTAAGGATAAGTACATCATCATCCTTACAGTGGACAAAAGCAGGTGCACAGTTTTGTTAAACCAGACAGACTATCATGAGAAAGTTATGACTCTTCTTAGTGACACTAACACTTATGAGCCCTTAAAACAAGACCCTGGCAGATGGTACAAAAATAAAGGTGATAGATTGCCTGAAGCTTTTACAACAGTACAATGCTATTGACTGTTCTCTGTGCCATATATTATACCCAGGGGAAGCTACACCTAATCTTACAATCTAAAGTAAGGGTACGTAAAGTTCGAGTTGCTGAGGATGTAGTTGTAGTGGGATGAGCAATATGACCACCCGTAACACGGACCGGGTGTGTTCGCTTCTGAAGCTGTGTCTTCAGTCCACCTAGTTTAATTACAGTCAGCCGTACTACAGGCAGAAACAAAGGTGTGCTATGAGTTCCCCAGTTTCACCTATCATTGTCAACCTGTATATGGAGGAAGTGGAAAAGAAGGCACCAAGATCCTATACAGGGATACCACCCAGCAATTGATTCAGATATGTGGATGACACCTGTGTTATAATACAATAACAAAAGTGACACATTTCACTGCCCACATCAACTAACCAGGGAGGATATGAAGCATGACAGGTAAGCCTTCTTAGACTATGAAGTGGCAATTGGAGATGGGGACAATTGAAAGTTGAGATGTACAGTGAGCCCACACATACAGATCAGTATTTAAGGTTTGACTCTCATCATCCATTGGAGCACAAAGTCAGAATTGGACTCTGCTGTTTATACCCAGCTACACGCCAGTTTCCACTCTTTCGAGGATAAGGATGTGCAAATTCTTGAATGTGGAATCAAAAAGGCTCTGAACCAACGCCGGAGCACTAGCACAGAACCCATGGGGACTTATTTTCACTATGACTACTGTACTGTAGATGTAAAAATATAGAAAAAACAAGACACAATTTTTCTAGACAAAATGCATTGAGAACCAAATTCGATTAATTCCAAGGTGGTCGAGGAACCAAGATACCACAGTACTATTAAAACCGAAATGGAAAAAATATATATAAACTTCATAAAAATCACTGTGTCATGAGGTTAGTCCAACTAAAAAGCAGTAGTCAAAGTCAGGCTTAGATGTTTCTTACAAATCTTCCAAAATGTTTCAAAAGGGTACTGGACATACCGCTGTATAATTTCACTTCCAAAATTGCTCTTTTAATATAAAAGTCTCAAAAAGGCTTTTCTTTATGGTCACCTCTGTGAGAAAATGACAAATTTCAAATAAATTTTGCATGCATATTATGAAGCAGCTACTAATACAAACGCTGGCAATTTGGGGCAGTAAAGAAATAGACAAAATATAAGAAACTAAAATTTTACAAGGTTGTAAAATTGTCTACATTAATGGAACTGTTGAACTGGGATACATACAGCAAGACAAAATACTAAATACATAAAAAATGTGTTAGATGTCATCAGGTTTTTTTTTTCTGTGACATTGAAGAGATGTGCATCATAAACAGGGTAGAGATGTAATAATAAATGTGCAGACAGTTAAAGGTATATTGGATGGATGGATGGATGGATGGATGGATAGATAGATAAATAGATAGACGCATAATTTTACTATAGCTAATTAATGTTACACTTCCACTTAAACCTAACCTTTAACCTCAGCAACCTAAATCAAATCGTTTGGGTTAGGCTTAGGTTAGGTAAGTTTGTAAAGTTGCAGTTTTTGTTTAAAAAAATCACACAAGGTAAATAAAGACATGATCTTTCTACACTTTTGAGGACATTTAGTCCTCACAATGAATATAAACTTGACAACCCCCCCCCCCACACACACATATATACACACACAATTTATTAGAAGTCTGGAAGCTTTTTATTTTGCTTACCTGTAGCAGTCTCTTTAGACAATCTGAGTGACCATTCATTGCAGCAAGGTGAAGGGCATTAAAACCTGTAAATGTGGAGAAATGTTAATGGATACACAAGCATTTTTGTTGATAATACAAAGATATAAAATATTTGCTTTGCTCCAGTGCTGCTCGAGTTTTTATACACTGTGTTCACTCATAGTCCATTTTTAGAGACACAATCACCTTATTGTGTCACCCTACATATTTAAAATCATAAACAGCAATCCATCTGTTGCTGCACAGTTTGTTTTAGTTAGGCTCTAGACCTTCATCAGTACTCACAGGATGCTGGTTATAGGGTGCATTTTTTTCATATAGGTGCAGACATTTTTGATTAGTGGACTATTCTCAGTCCAACAGTGACTCTGAGGTCATTTAACAACTCCAGCAGCACTGCTGTGTCTGATATATGCAGTGGTGCTTGAAAGTTTGTGAACCCTTTAAAATTTTCTATATTTCTGCATAAATATGACCTAAAATATCATCGGAAAAGATCACATGGACAAGCTAGGCTATTGGAAGATTGTTTTGTGGACAGATGAGACCAAAATAGAACTTTTTGGTTTAAAAAGAAAAGCTTTACGTTTGGAAAAAGGAAAACACTGCATTCCAGCATAAGAACCTTATCCCATCTGTGAAACATGGTAGTGGTGGTGGTAGTATAATGGTTTGAGCCTTTTTTGTTGCATCTAGGCCAGGACGGCTTGCCATCATTGATGGTACAATGAATTCTGAATGAAATCTGTCCATGAACTGAATCTCATGAAAAGGTGGGTCATGCAGCAAGACAACGACCCTAAGCACACAAGTCAGTCTACCAAAAAATGGTTAAAGAAGAATAAAGTTAATGTTTTGGAATGGCCAATCAATGTCCTGACCTTAATGCAATTGAAATGTTTTGGAAGGACCTGAGGGGAGCAGTTAATGTGAGGAAACGCACAAACATCCCAGAGTTGAAGTGCTCTGCCCCTGGTTTTTGGGTGGCTAGGACTACATCACCCACAATCCCTTGCTGGACCAAGATGGCCATGGATCCTAACCAGACGTGATCTTTGTTTTGTTTTGTGACTGTACTTTTATTGGTTATTGACGTTGATTGCTATCCGTGCGCAGCTGGGATATTTGTTATATAAACTCCTTGTTTTCCTAGTCGCGTCGCGGTAGCATTTTCTTGGCCTCGGTTATGTTAGAGTCCATTCTGGTTTCGCCACACTATGTACCACGCCATGTACCTCGCCATGTCTGGATAGCCTTTGTTGCAGACTCCTATTGGATTTCTCTCTGCTGCAGTTGTTCCGCTGGATTTATTGTTGTTACACCCACTGGACTACCCTCATCGCGGTTTCGGCCGCCGGGTTCAGGTTTTTTGCCGCTGTGCCCACGCTTGTGTCTGCCTGTGGCTGCGCCCGCCATTTATGTGTCTGTGTCGGCTTCTTTAACCAAGTAACCTCATGTTAGCTGCGTGCTAGGTCCCCTAGCTCCTCACTAGGTCTCGTTAGCATCACGCTAGGTCCCGATAGCTTCATGTTAGGCCCCCCTTTGTCTCGCGTTCCCTGTAGCTTCTTGTTTAGCTGTGTTTCTTCCTGTGTTTTTGCTGTTTGTTGGCTTTTCGGTTATCTTCATTATTACTGTTATTATCCGTTATAATTTATTATTATTATTATTATTATAATCAGTGCCACAGTTGTCTACCCTGTTTTGCATTTGGGTTTCATGGTTGCTGCATTTGGTTAATGCCTGAACATTGGTTGGTTTTTTGAAGACTGTGTAAATAAACTGTTTATTTTGAACTGGAACCTGCATCTTCTCTGCTCCTGCCTCTTCACACCTTAACAGTATGCTACCGCCAGACAGGCAGATGACGGGTTTCGTTCTCATGCCATGCAAGCCGGATCCCTTTGATGGGGACCCTCATCGGTGCTGGCACTTTCTGGACCAGTGTAGGCCATTCGTGTTCTACTCTGTAGGCCCATAGGAGGACCTGCTGCTCTGTTTTCGAGCTTGCCACACCATTTAGCTCTGTAGATGAGCTGCTAGCACCATGTAACCCTGTATCTAAGCATGCTAGCCCTGTTTCCGAGCTTGCCATGCTGTTTAGCTCTGTAGATGAGCCCCTAGAACCATGTAACCCTGTATCTGAGCACACCAGACCCGTTTCCGAGCTTGCCGCGCCGTTTAGCTCTGTAGATGAGCCACTATCGCCTGGTAACCCTGTACTTAAGCATGTTAGCTCCGTTTTGGGCACGATAGCCCTGTATTTGTGCATGCTGCACCTGTTAGCTCCGTTGATGAGCCGTTAGCACCCCGTAGCACAGTCCTCGATCCACTAGCACCCAGTAACTCCGTACATGAGCATGTTGGCTCCATTTTTGAGCAGGCTGGCCCCATATCTGTGCATGCCGCACCTGTTAGCTGTTTCTTCCTGTGTTTTTGCTGTGTGTTGGCTTTTTGGTCATCTTCCTTATTACTATTATTATTATTATTTATTATTTATCATTACTATCATTATTATTCATCCATTATCATTTATCATTATTGTCTACCCTGTTTTGCATTCGGGTTTCGTGGTTGCTGCATTTGGTTAATGCCTGAACATTGGTTGGTTTTTTGAAGACTCTGTGTAAATAAACTGTTTATTTTGAACTGGAACCTGCATCTTCTCTGCTCCTGCTTCTCCACATCTTAATAGTATGCTACCACCAGACAGGCAGACGGTGGGTTTTGTTCCTATGCCATGCAAGCCAGATCCCTTCGATGGGGACCCTAATCAGTGCCGGCACTTTCTGGACCAGTGCAGGTCGTTTGTGTCCTTCTACTCTGTTTGCCCATAAGAGGACCTGCTGCTCACGGTGGCTCTCCGCCTCAGCAACAGAGCTCAGGAGTGGGCTCCTGAGCGGTGGCCGCAGTTCACACATGGAACTATGGATCAGTTCCTGGAGGTACTCCAGTCCGAATTTTGCCCTCGTCCAATCAAGTTCCAAGTTCCTAGTCAGGGTCAGGACCCATGCACCCCGACCATCTGCATCAGCCCCTTTTGTCTCGCTGCCTTCTAGATCCTCCACTCAAGGGCTGTAGAAAGGATTCAGGTTGGTACCAGGACCAAGCCTGGCCAGAGCCTGTCCTGTTTTTTCACTTGTGGAGGATGTCAAGAGTGCCACTTTGTGCACTAGCACCCATTTGTTCCATACCTGAGAACGCCCATTTCCGAGGTGGTCACGTCGCTTAGCTCCGTAAATGAGCCTTTAGCATCCCATAGTTCGGTATCCGAGCACACTAGCCCTTTTTCTGAGCTTGCCACAGCATTTAGCTCTATAGATGATCCGCTAGCGCCCTGTAACCTTGTATCTGAGTACACTAGCCTGGTTTCCGAGCTTGCCACACTGTTTAGCTCTTTTGATGAGCCACTAGCACCATGTAACCCTGTATCTGAGTACGCTAGCGCCTTTTGCGAGCTTGCCGCGCTGTTTAGCTCGGAGATGAGCCGCTCGCACCATGTAACCATTTATCTGAGCACGCTAGCCCCGTATCCGAGCTTACCGCACCATTGAGCTCTGTAGATGAGCCGTGAGTGCCATGTAACCCTGTATCTGAACATAGTAGCCCTGTATCCGAGCTTGCCGCGCCGTTGAGCTCTGTAGATGAGCTGCTAGCACCATGTAACCCTGTATCTGAGTACACTAGCTCCATTTCCGAGCTTGCCACGCCGTTTTTCTCTGTAGATGAGCTGCTATCACCCGGTAACACTGTACATGAGCATGTTAACCCCATATCTGTGCACACCACACCTGTCAGCTCTGTTGATGAGCCGTTAGTGCTCCGTAGCACAATACCTGAGCTGCTAGTGTCCTGTAACCCTGTACTTGAGCATGCTAGCCTCTTGTCTGAGCACACTGCGCCTGTTAGCTCTGTTAATGAGTCGGTAGCGCCCTGTAGCCCAGTATCAGAGCCACATCCTGTATCTCTGTGATTGAGCACGCTGGCTCTGTATATGAGCTGGTGGTACCCCGTGGCTCTGCTTCTGAGCCTTTTGGTTTCATTTATATGGAAATAGCTCAAGTTGCTGGTATCAAACAGCATCTATTCATGGTGACGAATCCATTAATATGTGTGTCATGTGTATAGACCACCGGTAAGTATATAAAACAAGCCTAGTTAGCAATCAGTTGCTAATGTGCGATTGATTGGCTCGGTGGGAGTAACAGGACAAACACAGACACTGGGACTCAACTGAATTATAATCTAGGAGTCCTCCTGAATGTATGGACACCAAAATTGTCCACCCAAGTGGCCAATTAACACGTTAATTTAATCAAAAATTATTATATTGAAAATGGGATGGCTTTCAATTTTGCAACTGGGATTGTCCAAAACCTGTATATTCTTGATATGCCTGTATATCAGCTCCAGATTTAAGTATGTTGATCTAGATCCTCTACTGACCACACAGTTGAAATTTTAGACTTGTCAGACATTTCTAGACCCTGTTTGGACACGTCCCAGTTGCAATACATTTCCATTCATTTCCATATACACTTTTTGGACACTCCTTGAAAAGGTCCACAATGGGCAAAACTCAAGTTTTTTTGCCTTCAGCAGCTCTAGAAGCAGTGTGAAAAATCTAGAAGTCGACCAAATATTTTTAGAACCCGTTTCGGCCCATCCAAATAGCAATATATTACAGTTTAATCCATATACACTTTTTGGACACTGCTTCGAAAGGTCCGAGTGGGCCAAATCTCAACGATGTGGGTCGCCAACACCTCTAGAAGCAGTCAAAAAATCTGGAAGCTCTAGACCCTTGTGAAAATGTTTAAGGCCTTTCAGTATTTCTCTTCCTACACTGAGAAAGGCATAAGCCCAGGGTGTAAGCCGGCATGGATTTTGCTCGAACCGTTAGCTCAAGTTGCTGGTATCAAACATCATCTACTCATTGAGACGAATCCATTGATATGCGTATCATGCGTGTAGACCACCAGTAAAAATGTAAAACGACTGTAAATAACAATCGTTTGGTAACGTGTGACTGATTAGCTCGGCGGGAGTAAAAGGACAAACACAGACACTGAGACTCAATGGAGTTATAATCTTGGAGTCCTCCTGAATGTAGGGATACCACAATTGTCCACTTAAGTGGCCGATTAACACAAATGATAAAAACAAATCGAAAACGGCGCGGTTTTCCGCCATTTTCGATGTCTACAGGCATCTACTCATCAAGTCGAATCCAGTGATATGTGTTTCGTGTGTGTAGACCCCCAGAAAGTGTGAAAAAGAAGCATTTGAGTCTTGACCCACTCGGGTATTCAATATATTGCAATTGGGATGAATGTATATTGCAAACGGGATTACTTGTATTGTCCAAAACCTGTATATTTGTCATCCCTTTATTATAGTTGAAATGGGGTGGCTTTCAATATTGCAACTGGGATGAATATATATTGCAAATGGTATGAAGTATAGTGTTCAAAACCTGTATATTTTTCATCCATTCATTATATTTGAAATGGGATGGCATTCCATATATATTAAAATGAATACAGATAAATATATATTGCAAATGGGATGAATATATTGCAAATGGGATGAGCTTGTTTTTATGAGTATATGTGCAAATTTTGACAAACAAACTGTCACGCTTTGCGGCAGCGCGCACCGCCTCAGCCGCCTTTTGGACCAATCGGGAAGCCCCAATGCGATCGGACTGATTATCGCGTTCAGCTGTGGGGCTTCCTATAGAGGCGCGTTCGGCGGAAGCCCGCACCGCGGATTATTGATGTCTCCATGTCGGTTGTGTCCCTACGCACCGCCCCTCGTCTCGCGTCTCTACGCGTTCCGTCCGCGCTCCTCCATGCTCGTCCGTGTTCCTCACATCCCCAGGTTTGGCACGTTTGGTTCACTTCCTTGTTTTGTTTAGTTCCCACCCGTTTTGCGTTGTTTATGTTCCCTACCTGTTTTCAGTTTACGTTCACACCCGTTTCCGGCCATGGTCTAGTTTATGTTCTACCCGTATTCCAGCTGTGCCTAGTTTCTGTTGTTTGCACCCTTAATAAAGCCCCTTTCCTTTCAACCTGCGTTCGTCTCGCCTCTCCATCGCCTCACGGCGTGAGAGAATAATCCGCCAGTATGGAGACGGCAGGTTCCCCCGATTCCACAGCCTTCCTCGGTCGTTTTGATGGGACTCCTACCCATTGCCAACATTTCATTTTCCAATGCATCTGTTATTTTTATTACTACCCCGTGGAATCCGAGTTTGCCGGGGTATCTTTTGTTTTCCTTCACCTAACCGGTGAAGCTCTAACCTGGGCCACCCACCTATGGTCGATCCTCAAGGCTGGTACCATAGTGCAGTTCCTAGAAATGCTGTAGTTCGCCTTTCGCTCCCCACGGGGCGCCACGGGGCGCCACGGGCCTCAAAACCACAGGTTTTGAGCCTGTTCGCCCTGCCCGGCTGGCTCTGGTTGGTCAGGTGCTGGATCACCAGCTTGCAACCAGCCGGACCGCTTTGGTCAAATGCCAGCGACCGCTTGGAATGTCCGGTGATGCAATTTCCAACCTCTCTAGTTCCGTGTCTGAACCGGCACAAACGTAGCGCACAAACCCGTTTTTACACTCGCTAGCTCCAAGGTAGAACCGTCAGCGATCAGTGTTCGGGTCTCAGAGCTTGCCGATCTCGTGCCCACTCCTGCACCACGGACATCCGTGCAAGTGCATGCTCCCAGGCTTTCTGTTGCAGGACCATTGGATGCATACAGGGCGTCAGCAGTTCCAGTGGCTGCCTCCAGGGCGTCAGCAGTTCCAGTGGCTGCCTCCAGGGCGTCAGCAGTTCCAATGGCTGCCTCCAGGGCGTCAGCAGATCTAGTGGCTGTATCCAGGGCGTCCACAGTCCCAGAGGCCTTCCCAGAGGCCGTGCACTTGTCAGAGGCCTTCCCAGAGGCCTACCCAGAGGCCGTGCACATGTCGGAGGCCTTCCCAGAGGCCGTGCACTTGTCAGAGGCCTTCCCAGAGGCCGTGCACTTGTCTGAGGCCTTCCCAGAGGCCGTGCACTTGTCTGAGGCCTTCCCATTCTTACATTTTACATTACATTTACAGCATTTAGCAGACGCCCTTATCCAGAGCGACTTACAATTGGTACAGTCTTACAATCCAAGCAATTGTGGGTTAAGGGCCTTGCTGAGGCCGTGACCACTTGTCTGAGGCCTTCCAGAGGCCGTGCACATGTCAGAGGCCTTCCCAGAGGCCGTGCACTTGGTCTGAGGCCTTCCCAGCTCAGGCCGTGCACTTGTCTGAGCCTTCCCAGAGGCCGTGCACTTGTCTGAGGCCTTCCCATTCTTACATTTTACATTACATTTACAGCATTTAGCAGACCGCCCTTATCCAGAGCGAACTTACAATTGGTACAGTCTTACCAATCCAAGCAATTGTGGGTTAAGGGCCTTGCTCAAGGACCCAACAGTGGCAGCGGTGGGATTGGGGGGGAACCCTGGACCTTCTGGTCCAGAGTCCAGTACCTATCCACTAAGCTACCACAGTCCCAGAGGACTGTCTTCTCCACGGAGACCCTTCCAGAGACCGTCTCCTCCACGGAGACCCTTCCAGAGACCGTCTCCTCCACGGAGACCCTGCCAGAGACCGTCTCCTCCACGGAGACCCTTTCAGAGACCGTCTTCCTCCACGGAGACCCTTTCAGAGACCGTCTCCTCCATCGGAGAACCCTTTCAGAGACCGTCTCCTCCACGGAGACCCTTTCAGAGACCGTCTCCTCCACGGAGACCCAGCATCCCGTCCACGGCCCTGCTCTCCAGCATCCCGTCCACGGCCCTGCTCTCCAGCATCCCGTCCACGGCCCTGCTCTCCAGCATCCCGTCCACGGCCCTGCTCTCCAGCATCCCGTCCATGGCCCTGCTCTCCAGCATCCCGTCCACGGCCCTGCTCTCCAGCAGCTCGCCCACGACCCTGCTCTCCAGCAGCTCGCCCACAACCCTGCTCGCCTGCCTCCAGTCGTCGACCCTGCTCGCCTGCCTCCAGTCGTCGACCCTGCTCGCCTGCCTCCAGTCGTCGACTCCGTTCGCCTGCCTCCAGTCGTCGACTCCGCTCACCTGCCTCCTCTCGACGATTCCGCTCGTCTGCCTCCTCTCGACGGCTCCGCTCGTCTGCCTCCAGCCGGCGACCTCACTCTCCAGGCTCCAGCCGTCGGCGACCTTGCTCTCCAGGCTCCAGCCGTCGGCGACCTCGCTCTCCAGGCTCCAGCTGTCGGCGACCTCGCTCTCCAGGCTCCAGCCGTCGGCGACCTCGCTCTCCAGGCTCCAGCCGTTGGCCTCCTCGCTCTCCAGGCTCCAGCCGTCGACCTCCTCGCTCGCCGGCGACTCCGCTCGTCGCCGACTCCGCTCTCCGGCCGCTCGTCGCCGACTCCGCTCTCCTGCTTCGCGTCGGCGCCTCCGTTCTCCAGTCGACCGACTGCTGGCAGTCCCCTCCTGGGGTCCGCCCGCCGAGGAGACTGCCTGAAACGGAACTGTGCCCGGGGGTCCATCTTGGGGGTCCTAGCTCCGTCTCGGACTCCTTGGGGGGGGGCTCTGTCACGCTCCGCGGTAGCGCGCACCGCCTCAGCCGTCTTTTGGACCAATCGGGAAGCCCCAACGCGATCGGACTGATTATCGCGTTCAGCTGTGGGGCTTCCTATAAAGGTGCGTTCGGCGGAAGCCCGCACCGCGGATTATTGATGTCTCCATGTCGGTTGTGTCCCTACGCACCGCCCCTCGTCTCGCATCCCTACGTGTTCCGTCCGCGCTCCTCCATGCTCGTCCGTGTTCCTCACATCCCCAGGTTTGGCACGTTTTTTCACTTCCTTGTTTTGTTTAGTTCCCACCCGTTTTGCGTTGTTTATGTTCCCTACCTGTTTTCAGTTTACGTTCACACCCGTTTCCGGCCATGGTCTAGTTTATGTTCTACCCGTATTCCGGCTGTGCCTAGTTTCTGTTGTTTGCACCCTTAATAAAGCCCCTTTCCTTTCAACCTGCGTTCGTCTCGCCTCTCCATCGCCTCATGGCGTGACAGAAACACATAGCTGACGATTTACACATGTTCCTCTTCGACTATGAACAGCTTAATTGTCAGAAAATCAGTGTTCAAAACCTGTATATGTTTTGCTATTGCAATATATTGGAAATGGGATCGTCAGATCTCAACCTTGGAGTGAGCTAGAACTTCCAAATGTGTGTTCCTCTCTAAGTCTTGACCTTCTTAACCCATGGAGTAAGTTTGAAGAAAAAAAATTGAAGAAAAAAATGTTTAGGCCCCAAAAAAACTCAAAGGTCGCCCTTTGATTTGGTTTTGGACACTGAGATTCTGACAATTAAGCCAGTAAGAGTGACTGAGGGACACATACTGCACAAATTATGCATTTGTCAAATGTTGTCAAATGTTGTCAAATAGTCATAAGGTGACTCATCCGATTTGCGATATATTATTAAGCCCAATTGCAATATATGGTCATGAAATTGTATATAATCTCAAACCATTTGCAATATATTTTGAATTCCAATTGCAATATATTTAATGTTATAGAATCTCATTCCAATTGCAATACATTGTTGATCCAAATTGCAATATATTATAATAATATCAATGTCACTTGCAATATAATGAAAGCCATCCTATTTCCAATATAATGAATGGATGAAAAATATACAGGTTTTGGATGATGCCAGTCATCCGAGTTGCAATATACAGTGGGGCAAAAAAGTATTTAGTCAGCCACTGACTGTGCAAGTTCTCATACTTAGAAAGATGAGAGAGGTCTGTAATTTTCATCATAGGTACACTTCAACTATGAGAGACAAAATGAGAAGAAAAAAAATCTAGGAAATCACATTGTACAATTTTTAAAGAATGTAATTGTAAATCATGGTGAAAAATAAGTATTTGGTCAACCACAAACAAGCAAGATTTCTAACTCTCACAGACTGTAACTTCTTTTTTAAGAAGCTCTTCTGTCTTCCACTCGTTACCTGTATTAATGGCACCTGTTTGAGCTCGTTGTCTGTATAAAAGACACCTGTCCACAGCCTCAAACAGTGAAACTCCAAACTCAACCATGGCCAAGACCAAACAGCTGTCGAAGGACACCAGGAAGAAAATTGTAGACCAGCACCAGACTGGAAAAAGTGAATCTACAATAAGCAAGCAATTAAGTAAGAAAAGTAAAAAAGTAAAAAAGTAATTGTAAGAAAATGGATGACCATTAATAATCTCCCTTGATCTGGGGCCCCACAAAAGATCTCATCCCATGGGGTCAAAATGATCATGAGAACGGTGAGCAAAAATTGCAGAACTACACGGAGGGACCTGATGAATGACCTGCAGAGAGGTGGGGCCAAAGTAACAAAGGCTACCACCAGTAACACTACGCAAAGAGGGACTCAGATCCTGCAGTGCAAGGCGTGTCCCCCTGCTTCAGCCAGTACATGTCCAGGCCCGTCTGAAGTTTGCCAGAGAGCATATGGATGATCCAGAAAAGGATTGGAAGAATATCATGTGGTCAGATGAAACCAAAATAGAATTTTCTGGTAAAAACTCAACTCGCCGTGTTTGAAGGAAGAAGAATGCTGAGTTGCACCATACCTACTGTGAAGCATGGGGGTAGAAACATCATGCTTTGGGGCTGTTTTTCTGCAGAGGGGACAGGACGACTGATCCGTGTTAAGTGAAGAATGAACGGGGCAATGTATCGTGACCTTTTAAGCCAAAACCTCCTTCCATCAGTGAGAGCATTAA
>JAJAGP010004028.1:0-58626 GCA_025084515.1 Ancistrus triradiatus | reverse complement strand
CTGATTTATGAAGGGGATATGTTCCGACACATCCATCATAAGTTACATGTATCATGATCTGAGGAGCTTAAGGAGTGTTTGGTAGAGTGGTCTATAGTGTAACATAGCAGAGCCTGTGATAAGTAATGAAAAGTTACTGTTTGAAACACTTGCGTTAACCTACAGTCGGCCAAAATCATTAACACAAAGCTTATAGTAAACTGTTGAAAAATCTCATGTAATTTGGTGCATAATGGATTGAAAGTGAAAGCACTTGCTCTGTCGATGAACTCATCGGTGTTAGCATAACTGCTAATGCTAACTGCAGCTCAGGATTTCCATTTCAGTTGCCAGTCAATACTAACCTTTTTAGGACCCATGTTTGCACTAAGAATACTGTAGATAGAAAAACACAATAGATACAGTGCAGATCTTCACTGGGAAAGGGGTATTGTGAACCTGAATCACTGTGTACTGAATCGTGAATCATGAATCGAGACAAGAAACGAGACATTTTCCTGGTCAAAATCTGTCAAGAACCGAAATCGATGAGTTCTGAGGTGGTCGAGAACCGAGGTACCACTGTATAACATTAGGTAATTATAAGTGGTATTTTGAGCAGCAGATTAACAGAGAATATCTGATCTCTAGAATCATTGCATGATCTCCAGAGACTGACTTCACAGCGAGAGATCGATAGTGAAATTGTTTATGTCATGAAAAAAACACCCAAATAAAAATACAAAAAATTTAGATTTTCAGTTCAGTGTTTCATATTTTAATTTAGCCATGTTTTGGTGTGGCTGTATGGTTTGGTTCCAACTAATCTCCGGCGTTATTTGATGTGAATAGTTTAATCAATTTAGCATTGAGAATCCCTGTAGCTTCTGTCTGGTTGTAATGAAAACCTGCTGCCAAACAGGCCCCTGCAGAGGAAGTTCCCCAGTCTTTATGATTCATTCAATAGTCATACTTACAGTTTCATTTAAATTTTGTCTGCAACGTGTAATTAAGGAAAGTGTTTAAGGAATTAAGGAAGTGTATTTCTTGTTTGGTTTGAAGTATGGTTAAGTGTCAGAATTATTTTCATGTCAAACAGGATTAAAAGAGGTCAGAAATTAGTTTGTCAGGTTTCCCTTGATAGGAGGAAAATGCTATCTGTTACTCATTGTCATGACTCAGCCATTATCAGTAACTCCTTGAACAACACCAAACCTGCTTGCTGTTGCACCCAGGGATGTCTGGATGGGCTCCAGGTTCTTCATCACCCTGACCAGTATACAGCAGTTACTGAAAGTGAATAAATAATTTATCATTTTGCTTTAGGTTTAGCAATGGTATGCTTGTGAGCACACTAACGCTGTGTTCAGAGCCTATGAGAGAGACCTTGAAGGGGCAACATTGCTCATTTCATACTTATTTACTGTCATAGGGTAAAAGCTTTATAATACACATGTTCGATCATGTACGATAGATTTTTTTTTTGGTTCTTGGCTGTCAGCCTTTTATATTAATATCTTTCATGTTTTGGTGGCCCTAGGGGACTGTGATAGCCTAGAGGTTAAGGTACTGGACTATGGACTATGGACCAGAAGGTCCAGGGTTCAAATCCCACCTCTGCCAAGCTGCCACTGTTGGGTCCTTGAGCAAGGCCCTTAACCCACAACTGCTTGGATTGTAAGACTGTACCAATTGTAAGTCGCTCTGGATAAGGGCGTCTGCTAAATGCTGTAAATGTAAATGTAGACATTGAGCTATACCACACCCCCTGAAAAGAGTACCTTACAAAAGCTTTACCGTGTTGCTGGCCAGATGCACTGTTCTCCTTAGATGGAAGCTTGCTCCCACCAACCCATAATTGGTGAATCCAGTGCATTCTACACTGCATTAAACTCGAAAAGCTATGATATGCCAAAACGGAGTTGCTGTAATCTAGAAGACATGGGCCCCATTGTCAACTGTATTGATGGTCTCAGTGTTGTGGCTGAATAAGCAAGAGAATGAGCAAGAAAGAGAATAGTTGCTAAGTTTATTCCCCCAGTGATCAGTGTGTGGGTGGAGTATGGTGGCAGTTAGGATGTTATCTACACAAATGCAGTAACAAAGATGGGAGAGAAAAAATACACATGGTTTTATTTGGAAAACAGTCACCTATACATTGCCTGGTAAGGTAGTGTTAAGGTTAGGTGCTGGTTTTGGTTTGTCTTTTCTACATTTAAATCTCCCATTTCATTTAGTCAATTTCTTACACTTCTGTCACAAACATTGAGCTCACTTTCTGCACATTTCTTTTTTTTTTTTTTTTTGTACTTTCTCTTTCATGGTTATTTTCAAGGAGTATTGCTTTGAGTTTTCTACCCTGCTGACTGGCCACATCTTTTGCCACACTCCATTTTGGATTTCCTTCTTGAGGAAAGTTTATTAATCCCCTCCATTGTTTTGGTTGACAGCTCTTTTGTTGGGGCCATGCTTTTTTTTTTTTTTCCAATTAGCAAAGTCAAACAGCTTGTTGATGGAGATGGACTGATGGCAACTTTCTTGGTCCGCTCGGGTTGCCGATTTTTGAAAAAAAACATGATAGGCCATTTCCGATTTTGGCCAGTTCCGATCTTCATTAAGTCTAAAAAAAACAAAAAAAAACTGACTGCTTTCAGAACCATTATTGTTTCTTTTAATTGAGACTTCTTCATTTCTAAAGAAAGACTCTGTGCCTGGCTCTGTGCTTCCTCTAGCTTTAGCTTTAATCTCTTAAACCAGACGATCCCAGTCACCGGCGGATCGATCCGTGCACTTCTACGTTCTAAGGTTTTTAAACACTCCCTTTTATCTGCAGACTAATTTGTTTAAACTTGTACTGGTATTTGTTGTAGAAATGCAGTGTAAATGTTTAGAACTTGATCTTGGGGTGGCGCGGTGGCACAGCAGTTGGCACAGTTGCCTCACAGCTCCAGCGTCATCTGTGTGGAGAGTGCATGTCCTCCCCGTGTCCGCGTCGGTTTACTCCGGCTACCCCGGCTTCTGCCCACATTCCAAAGACGTGTGTTTATATTAATTGGTGATGAAGTGCAATTAGTGTGGTTATGGTGGATTGGCGTCCTGTCTTGCACCCTGTGCTGGTGGCTTGGCACCACCTTCTTACCCACTAAACAGATAAGAAAACGAATGGATGAATGAATCATTTGTTTGATGTATACTTTACAAAGCCTAGAAGTTTCACCTATTTAAAAACGATTACTTCATGTCATAAATCCTTTGTGTGATGATTCCATATTTTTTGTCAGGGTTAGTAAGCAGAAACTCTGATGCTACATGCTCCAAAACAGTCATCATGGGTCCACTGGCAGTTTTTTTCTGCAGCAGACTACTTTTTTTGTTGTTGTTGTTGTTGTTTTTGGCTGGTTCAAAGTGCCCATCATGTCCCTCCCTCCTTCTTCTTGTTCTGTACACACTAATGACCATGACACCTTGTTCTCTGGGACTGGGTTGATAAACAATAACATTCGGTTCCCTAACTCCAGCTACCTCCCAACAGGCTAAATAGGTGGAATTTGTTTATCTGAAAGTTTACTAGATAGAAATGGAACATAAATTTGACACCTCATAATTGTGAATATAATTGCTGCTATACTGTCCAACTTCAGTACTTAGTAACCTGTGTCTGTTGGCTATCAACACAGAGTAACTTTTGTCGTTTTGATAAAATATTCCCATATTTAGTTTAACATTTAGCTTTCTAGTTTGAGACTATACAGTATTTAGCGAAAAACAGTCTCTAGCAATCTCTGGTAACATCTGAGTACATAATGGTACAGCTATTGTGTCTGAATGATCACCAGCAGTGTTGGTGGAACAGTGTATTCTGAGGATCTTCAGGGTCTGTAATTCCTCCATGATGGGGCTGAAAAGGTGAAAATTGTTCAGTGGAAGTTTCCTCTGCAGTCTTAATGGCTTTCTTCCAAAGAACTGTGGTGTCTTAGTCACAGACCTGAAACAGATGTGAGTGGAGGTGTTCCTCCGAATGTGTAAACGGGTCTCTGCTTGTGATCAGCTGGGAATGTGAGGTGGGTGATCATGTTGTGGACAGCTGCTGTTCTCTTCCTGTACTAAAATTCACACAGGTCTGCTTAGGTAAGCTCTGAGCTCCAGGGTATAGCGATGAACTATTGAAGTAGCTTTACCTGTAGCCTTTGGCCTAGTGTTGGCTCAGTTGTTTGTGCTCTGGACTACTAATCTGAAGGATGTGAGTTTAAATCTTGGCACTGCTGGCACCTTGAGCAAGACTCTTAAGCTTCAGCTTCGCAGCTTGGTTGTGAGTTTATTAGGATAAAGGCATCTGCTAAATGCTGCAAATGTGCCAGTGCCAGGTGATCAGTGCTTCTGGCACACTGGTAAATCTTTGGGTTACTAATATGGGTATGTGCCATTTGTAAAGACCACGTTACATTCTGTGAAACAGGATGTTGAAGAAAATGGACATTGGCCGGACATTACCAAAGCCACAATGTACTGTAATGTGAAAATACTCTCTATATTTATTTCCAAAAAAACTGCTACCATCTACACAGCATTCCTAATGCCACTGCATTTTTAATTTATGGAAATTCACCATAATTAGAGACAGTACAGTAATATACTTGTAGTCCCAATTTACGAATGGGAAACACTCCTCCGATAAATCTTCTCATGCTTTTTGTAGCACACACACAGTGTTGGATCAGTTGGTATCAGTTCCCGCTGGCCAGTTATTGCTGTATATGGCTGTTTAATTTGTGTAGTGGCATCTTTAAAGTGCATTTTATTAACCTGTTTTACTCTTAATTGTAGCAAAACATGTTGTGGATAACAGTTATGTTGTCTAGGGGTTCGGAGGTTTGGGGTTGGTGGCTTGGTGGGTGGCAGTCACCTCACGGTGAGAAGGTCCTGGGTTTGATCTGAGGTGAAGCGGTCTGGGTCTTTTCTGAGTGGAGTTTGCATGTCCTCCCTGTGTCCGTGTGGGTTTACTCCGGGTTCTCCGGTTTCCTCCCACAGTCCAAAGACATGTTAGGCCAATTGGTGTCTCTAAAGTGCCCCTGGTGTGTGTATGAGTGTGTGTGCCCTACGATGGATTGGCACCCCATCTTTGGTTGTTCTTGCCTTGCACCCCGTGTCACCGACTAGGCACCAGCTTTGCCGCAACCCTGATCAAGATTAAGCGTTTAAGAAAATGAATGAATGAATGAACGTTGTCTGGGAGCCTTGTTCCTCTCAAGGTTTCTTCATTATGGATATCTGGGAGTTTTTCCTTGCCACTGTTGTGTGTGGGAGTTTTTTTTAGTTAATGCTGAATCTGGGGGCATGGTGGCACCACGGTTTGCATGGTCGAATCACAGCTCCAGGGTCCCTGGTTCAATCCCAACCTTGGACACAGCCTGTGTGGATTTTGCATGTTCTCCCCGAGTCCACATGGGTTTACTCTGAGTACTTCGGTTTTTCCTCCCACAGTCCAAAGACATGTTAGGTTAATTGATTACGCTAAATTGACCCGAACTATGTATGTATGTATCTATGACTAGTTTGAGATAACCATGTGTGTCAGTGTGAGCTTGTCATTAAATAGCCATAGATGCTGAAAGCGATGTTAAATAAATTAATTTAACAAACAAATATGCGGAATCACTCTACATGGTAAAAATTATTATTTTTTTTTTTTTCTTGATCTCTCCCCAGCCTTCCTTGTTGAAAGCAATCTTTAATGTGGATCCAGACGAAGTTCGCGCCCTAATATTCAAGAAAGAAGATGTCAACGTGCAGGTACTGTGTGCTGTCTTTTCATTTTGTCTTGTTAAACACAACACAAGAACTCTGTACAGCTGCCTTGTGATCTTCTGTTTGTTTGTGTCGTAAAACATTGCGCTGGGACATTTTTGGAGTAATTGAGTTACTTTTATGACTGGGACATAAGCCAGCAAAATCCAAACCGCACCGAAATATGTACTGCACCCAATGTATTTTTACCTGCTTCCACAAGTTGTTTTTAAGGTATCCTCCCTCATGTACTGCTGTGTCACAACCTTTTGAGTGACACACACATACAGTACTGTAGAAAAGTCTTAGGCCACCATTAGGTCAGACAGCAAATGTTCTGTGTACCCGTTTGAATAAATGCCCTGTTAGTTGCACCGAGGAGCATATAGGTCTCTGGTTCAGTCACTAAATTCGGAGCAGATGGCCCAGGCAAGAGGGTGACAGCAGGTGAAGGATCTTAATGCTGCGGCCTGAAGGTGAAGGCAGGCCGCCGTATTGCGCATGCAGCTTGGTAAGAGGAGATGTAACAAAATGTTAGGGTTGAATAGAGAAAACCAAACTTTAAAGTCAAATTTAAGTTTACTACTTGAGTCAAGTAAATGGTGATGAAGTGCATGCAGGCAAGCAGAGTCTCTGGTAGCTCTAGTTATTGTAGCATAACTGAAGGGAGCACCAGAAGGTGACACGGACATGAGGGCATACCAAAACCCAAGCAATCAACCTCTCCACTGTCACGCACCCAAGTGGTCATGTGACTGAGGTGGGAGGGTGGCAGCCAATATCTCAGTTTACCCAAATTCTCTGTGCCCATGGACGGCCAGAACTGAAGTATATAGGTAAGTGTTGATGATGAACCTGCATCCTTTGATCAAGATAAGTTTGGTGGATCATATTGGATTAAAAGTTCATTCATGTACTGCAGGGTGAGACCAGTTAGGACTATATACACTGCCTGGCCAAAAATAAGGTCACCACCTGGATTTAACTAAGCAAATAGGTAAGAGCCTCCTATCAGATAATTACTGCATTGGTGATTATGATTATGTTTCAGCTGGCAACAAGTTCTTTAACCCTAACTGATGCAGTGAATAGCTTCTTATTTGTTAATCAACCATATCGAAAGATACATCCTGTGGTCGTGGAAAAGATGTTCATCTGTTTTAGAAGGGTCAAATTATTGGCATGCATCAAGCAGAGGAAACATCTAAGGAGACTGCTGAAACTACTAAAATTGGGTTAAGAACTATCCAACGCATTATTCAAAAGTGGAAGGACAGTGGAGAAACATCATCTTCGAGGAAGGAATGTAGTCGGAAAAAAAAATCTTGAATGATTGTGATTGGAGATCACTTAAACGTTTGGTGAAGTCAAATCATAGAAAAACAACAGAGGAACTTAGGGATATGTTTAATAGTGAAAGTAAGAGCATTTCCACACACACAATGAGAAGGGAACTCAAGGGATTGGGACTTACAGCTGTGTAGCCTTAAGAAAACCACTTGTCAGTGAGGTTAAGCGGCAAAATGCCTTCAATTTGCTAGGGAGCATAAAGATTGGACTCTGGAGCAATGGAAGAAGGTCATGAGGTCTGATGAGTCCAGATTTACCCTGTTCCAGAGTGATGGGTGCATCAGGGTAAGAAGAGAGGAGGATGAAGTGATGCACCCATCATACCTAGTGCCTACCGTACAAGCCTGTGGGGGCAGAGCTATGATCTGGGGTTGCTGTTGGTCAGGTCTGGGTTCAGAAATGTTATGTGCCCAAAGAATGAGGTCAGCTGACTTGAATATACTGAAGGTGACCAGGTTATTCCGTCAATGGATTTTTTTTCTTCCCTGATGGAACGGGCATATTCAAAGATGACAATGAAAGGATTCATCGGGCTTATATTGTGAAAGAGTGGTTCAGGGAGCATGAGACATCATTTTCACACATGGATTGGCCACCACAGAGTCCAGACCTGAACCCCACTGAGAATCTTTGGGATGTGCTGGAGAAGACTTTGTGCAGTGGAACAAATCTCCCATCATCAATACAAGATCTTGGGGGAAAATGAATGCAACTATGGACATAAATAAATGTTGTTACACTGCAGAAGCTTGTGGAAAGATGCCGTAATCAAAAGCTAAAGGCGATCACTTGTGGCTAAATTGGAAGCATTTCTGTCTTGCCAGGATTCAGTTTGAGGACGTTCAGCTTCCATTATTTGATGTCCTGTACAGATATTAGTGTGTGATGTGTTTTTGTTTATATGCTTAGTATAATTTATGCAGCTAAATGTGTGTTATAACAAAGCATGGAGTTCTACCTTTCTTTAGTTAAGGTTAGCCAGCATTTATACAGTAAGTTCAAAAAATGTTCCACTTGAAGTTAAAGTATGAAGGTAATGCAAAGACAAACATAGCTTGAGGCCCAGATGGTTAAAGCTCGAAGACCGTTCCAACACAAGCAATTGTTGTTTACAGTACACACAGACAAATGTACTGAAGTGACACAGAGGTTAAGGTTCTGGATTAATGACAGTAAGCTTCAGAGTTTAAATCCCAGTAATGCCAATCTGTAACTATTGTACCCTTAAACAACTCCCTTAACTTTCAGTTGCTTGGATTGTAAGATTGCATCAGTTGTAATCAATCAAAGTTTAATCAATGTTGGTATATTAAACTTTGGTTTACTTGCATGTAGGGGTGGGCAATATGACAATATTTTATTGTGTTGTGATAAATTTTGTTATCGGGATGGACAATATGCTTTCCTGAGCATATTGAGGATATCGTCGGTGCTTAGAGAACACTGGTCCACTGCATGTTTTGTTATAAAGAGCGTAATTAGTCCTATGTAACTGTATGAATCGCAGCACATTTTGAATATAAATCATGTTACTTAGTATGGGATAATATGGGATGAATAGTAGTTTTGAAGAATCTGTCGGTACTAATGCATTTTGTCTGTGATCACGTATCGTGTATCATGAAAATATTGTCTTTGTTACTTAAATATTGTGATATAATATTTTTTACCACATCGCCCACCCCTACTTGGTATTGGTTCACAGAAGTAGCTGGGGTGAGGTTGAAATAATGGAAAAAAGTGGATTCACACTGCTTTCTGTTTACCCAAAGATGCGTACTGTAAAGCTGTGATTAGTATCCAGCTCGAGTAGAGGAGGATTACAGCACAACATTGCTTACTTTTTGCTTTGACAGGTCAAACTAAATTAGAATCTAATTAGCCAGGCTTTCTCATATGGACATGTTAGAGCAGGATACACACTAAAGCCTGCATTGCTGTGGTCCTTCAGGGCCTGAGAGTCATAAACTCTATTGAGATTTGATTAGTTTGCCAGGGGGATGCATGTGATTGAATTTTTACTTGTCTCATCAGTGTTTCAACTCTTGCATTTAAACGGTCAGAAAACTCCCACAGGACGAACGAGTGGGTGTTGGCGTCACATGTAACTGACTGATACGTCTGATCCATTATTTAGTAAAATGCATACATGTAAGCAGGTTAGCTTCCTTTCACATGTGTACTCTGTGCTTTTATATATTTATTTTTTGTGTGTATGGTATATTTTTTTATATAATAATTATTATATTATATAATATATATATATATATAATATTATATATTATAATCTATATTATATTATATATATATTATATATAATTGGTTTTGATGTTCCGATTGTGTGTATTGTGTATATATATATATATTATATATATATATATATATATATATATAGTTATATAATTATTTAATAATATATATTTAAATGGTTTGGATGTTCGATATGTGTATGTTTGTGTGTGTGTGTGTGTGTGTGTGTGTGTGTGTGTGTGTGTGTGTGTATTTTATAATATATATGTATTATATATATATATAATAATATATATATATATTATATCTCTATATACATACATATATCGGAACATCAAACCCAATTTAATATTAGTCAAAGACCCACAAGTAAAATACAAATTGCAGTATTTAAATGAAGGTGTTTATTATTAATGGAGAAAAAACCATACCTACCATGGCCCTGTGTTAAAAAGTGATTGCCTCCCTTTAAAACATGGCATAACTATGGTTTATCACACCTTAGTTCACTGTCTCATAGCCACACCCCAGGCCTGATTTCTTCCACACCTGTTCTCAATCAGGACATCACTTAAATAGGACCTCCTGACAAAGTGAAGTACACGCAAAAGATCCTTAAATCTACACATCATACCGAGATCCAGGAACTTCAGGAACAATTGAGAAAGAAAAGTAACTGAGATCTATCAGTCTGAAAGGTTCTAAACCATTTCTAAGCTTTGGGACTCCAGCGAACCCCAGTTAGAGCCATTATCCACAAATGGAGAAGACTGGAGCTAGTGGCGAACCTTCCCAGGAGTGGCCGCTAACAAAATTACCCCCAAGAGTAAGGTTCTGTGGTTCATGCCTCCACCTTAAAAATATACTGGGCAAAAATTGCTGCATGGCAGAGGTTCCAACATTAAGGCTCGTCTCATTTTTCCGAACACATCTGATGATCCACCAAGACTTTTGGGAAAACATTCTTGTGGACTGATAGACAAAAGCTGAACTCTTTGAATGGTGTAAAAGTAACAGCATTTCAGAAAAAGAACATGATAGCAACAGTAACATATGGTGGGTTAGTGTGGATGTTCTGGGGCTGCTTTTGCTGCTTCAGGACGCTGGAAGCCTTGCTGTGATATTGAACTATGAATTCTGCTGTCTAATAAAGTCCTGAAGGAAGAATGTCTGGCCATCTGTTGCGTGACCTCAAGCTGAAACAAACTTGGGTTCTGCAGCAGGACAATGTCCAAAACACACCAGCCAAGTCCCTCTGAGATTGCCTTAAAGAAAAACAAAATTAAGACTTTGGATTGGCCTACCAAAATCTCATTGATATCTGTGGCCATGAGCTAAAAGGCCGTTCATGCTCGAACGCTGTAAAACACTCAGTGCATGTTATGGCAAACGCTTGGTTGCAGTTTGTCTGGCCAACCAGTTTATTAGGTTTAGGGGGCACTCACTTTTTCACACAGGCCATGGTGGTTTGGATTTTTTTCTCCCCTTAATAATAACACCTTCCTTTAAAAACTGCATTTTGTGTTACTTTGTGTTGTCTTGACTAATTTGCTAATAATTGGTTGATTACCGTACGCACTATGGCACTTGGCACACCCAAATTCAAACCTTCTTTGCCCCCAATCATTAACATCTTGCTTTGCCACCGATTTTCCACACATCGAACAAGACAATTCACTTCACTGTACCACCTCTTCTCAGTGTCTGAATCCTGGGATCTACAGGACCCTGAAGTTACTACCACCATAAAGTGCAAGGTGATAAATTTTTTGGTACAGGGAGTGTAATAAAAACTGTAATCACCCGTTAGCACCTGTGAAAGATACAATCCCAGGAGTCCCATGTAAATTTGGTCTCTTGTAAATTTATTTCCTCGTCCCTGTAATTATAAATACAAACCCAGCAAGTACATGAAATTTTGTATGCCATATTAAAACAAACAGAAAAACAAACGACCTGCCCTTACTTGAGCATAGCAGTATCTGGCGCTTCATCGGGAATGCCAATATTTTTCTACATTCTGAAGAGGTTGATCTTTTTGGAAGGGTAGCATCCAAGAAACCTCTTTTTTTGGAAGGGGAAACAGGGTGAAAGGCTGATTATGTGAAAGCTCACAAAGATTGGAATGAAGATCAGTGGAAAAGTATTATGGCGTGAAGTAGATGCAGTGAAACTGACTGATCTGGCCCAGCGGGGCTGTGCTGGTTTTTCTTAAAGCTGAACTGTAGTGCTGAGACCAGGCTGATGACATACTGGCCTAATAATGGGCCATCGATTTCCTGTTTGAGAGCAACCAAAGAGCAAACCTTGCACTCTCAAATGTCAGACCTTCAACCGGCCTCTTCCTTGCTCAGTTCTGCTCAAGCTGGTTCCGTGTTTACTGGTCACAATGTAGCCTTGTTATGTTTGGGGTCATAAACTGTCTGGGTAGCCTGAGTGAGGACATGTACCTGCATGTACAGTATAGCCTGTCCTGATTTTTGAGCGAGCATGTTTTTCCTCTCAGCACTGTAGGTTTAATGAGAGGTAGGGTTCCTCTCCAGACAGCTCTTTGGCTCATTGTGCAGACATGGCAGTTTCTGGGAACAGACCAATCGCTGGCAGCCTGTCTGGTGTGCTCTTGACTGCTTATTGTTTGAAGAGAGGATGGCAATGCAGATGATATCACATCAGAAGCAGTCGTAGAGCCTCCAGTCTGACTGGTGTTGCATAGATAGACACAAATGGCCATTTCAGTGAGGGGTCATATTTCTGAGTTAACTGATTATTCAAGTGGCCAAGGACATTTCCTGGGGTCATCTGGAATGTTCCTTTGTGTACCACCAGGGGTACAGATACCACAGTTGTTTGTGACAGAATCTGCTGTCACACAGTAATGAGCAAAGTGTAATTTTCCGCCCTCAACCTTCACGTAATCTGTTTCTATAGACTAGTGTGTGGTTTGTAGAATGTAAGGAAGAGTTCAGATTACAGCCCAGTACTGCAGGTCCTTTACAAAGCCAAGCAGTGACATTGTGATTAATGGCATTGAAATATCATCTTCAACTTTGACAGCCCTAATAATAATACATTTACGTCACTGTTTTATTCAGAATTGGACAGCTCCAACTGCACCAGCTCATATAGCATCACTAGTGTAACCAGGGCTTTGCTTCTGGAGATACCAAGACTGAACAATTGAATTTGAATCTCCACTCAAAGACCCATATATTTTTCATCTGATTAAAAGAAGACAATGCTTTTTAAGTCCTTCCTGATGATAGCTGTAACATTATAGAAGGGAGTTTTTGGGTTTATTCACTTCAGTGACCTCGTAGCGCCCAAACATGTTGGTTCTGGAGTTAGACACAGGTTCTGCAGTCCTACTCCAAATTTTCAAAGAAATCAATGACAAAAACCTGAAATGCTGATAAAAAGCCAAAGTGCTCTTTGCTATTACAAAGGGTCACTATTAACAAACCTGCCAACTTTGTCTGACTTGACGCAAACACATTTCTCATTTTTCTTCTACACAAAGCATCAGAGCGTTTGACTGGAACTTTAATCACTGTCTATCAGTCTGCACTTTCTTTGTACAAGGTATGAGGTTTGGGAGGCAGCTTTTAGTCTTGGATCGGATTATGTGCCATCCTAAAGCCTTTAAAGTGTAAAATGTTTACCAGCAAACCAACCTGAGGGCTGACTCGTTGATGACCTTGAGTCAAATGTGTTAAAGACAAACAGACCAAACGTGCAACATGAGAGATCAAAATATAGAATGTACATTAAGAAAATAAATATGATGTGGTGTTTACCAGCATGACTTCTAGCTTTGGTTAATATAATAATCCTTCATGCTGAAAAATGCTTCACTATGTAGAGACGTTACTGAATATAGACCCAGAGATATCCTACTATCAAGATAAATGGGTTGCATGTTGGTGCACAGGTGAAATTATTTCTGATTATATTTACTACTACTACTGCTTGGGTGGCCCGACCATATGCTAGCTCACCACCACGTTGACTTGGGTTTGAATCCCCACAATTGTCCCCCAAATAATATCACTGCAACAATGAGCTCTACACAACATTGCAATGGACACCCCACTTAGGGTACATGCTTCGCTGCTTCCCATGGTTTCAGGAGATCCTGACCAGTATGAGTGGGGTTGAAACCTGAAGGAATAAATGCAATTTATCCAGAAAATGTGATCCAGTCATACCTCGGTTTTACATGTATATGCTTCACAACTTCTCGAATTTGGTTCTTGGTGCATTTTTATGAGAAACAAATTCATTTGTTCGCACTCAGCACACTTATGCCTGTGTATGTAGTGTTTTAAGTGTACAATACAACTCCATTAATGCATATAGTGCATTATTGCTTATAGTCCACTCTCGCTCCACTCAAGCTCTTCTTCCGTCATCAGTTCCTGCCCTGACACCGTTACTCAGACCACATCATTGGGCTGTAACTCCATCTCCTCTACTTAACTGAGCATGCCAAGCCATGAAACTTTGCTGCTGAGGATACGAGATCCTGCAGTGACTACATAATGCTGATACGCATGTTCTATATGTTAGTTCAATCCATGTTTTATTTAGATTTTCTCTTGTCAAATTTTATATTCTCTATTTATGATACTCTTCATAATATATTCTGTTTAATGTATCATATTGTACATGTTGTTTTACTGTAATTATTACATTCTCTTTAAATATGTTATGTTTATTTTAATCATTACTATAAACTTATTAATCAGTTAACTTAGCCTAATTTTGACGTATAACATCTAGGCCATCCAAGGAGGTTGGGTCCCTTTTTGAGTCTTGTTCCTCCCAGAGTTTCTTCCTTATAACATCATCTGAGTTATTCCCTTGCTACTGTCAGCCTAGACTTGCTCAGTTAGGCCTTTGGGCCCAAGTAATAGAAAAGGTAAAGCTGCTTTGAGACAATGCTCCATTGTAAATGCTATAGAAATAAATCTGTCTGCTTTGCGAGGCAGGGATATGATCCTCCATCCAACCCTTTGCTCCCTCAGGCGTTTCCAATTATGCCATTGCTTAGACCTAACTCTAGTCCCCACAGTGAGGGGCTGTAGTATTTTACTGCTGCGATTACACAAACCAAAGAAATAATCACTGGTGAATGGTCAACTTTTTTGAACTTGCAGTCACCTTTCTTCCATTGAGTGTCAACGGACAAACCTCCAAGGTTCATCAATCACGTTTTCATCCTAAACATAAGTGGTGTTCCATGCACTGTAATGACACAGCCACTTTTAGACCACTGGAATTGGTCTCCAGATGGGACCCGAACCCCAGTTAAGCTTTTTCCGGGTTTGTTCAGTTCTTTATGTTCATATTTGTGTCGCAACAAAAAAACAAGGCCACACACAGTCTTCTGCTGCTGTATGTTCTCTCAGCTTCAATTGATCTGTGTAGGATTTATACAATCTCTCCATCACACCACATGCATCATACTCCTACACAGAAATCCAAACCACAGCATCATCAAACCACACATTTATTAAACAACAAGAGATGCGCAATTTGTACTGCACAACTCATGTTTAGGACCTGAATATGATGTCAAATGACAAACAACACTTTTTTAAAAATCTGCAGAGTATAATGAAACCGAAGACAGTGACTCATCAGAGATGTACAGTGGGGTAAAAAGTATTTAGTCAGCCACTAATTGTGCAAGTTCTCCTATTTATAAAGACGAGAGAGGTCTGTAATTTTCATCATAGCTACACTTCAACCATGAGAGATAAATGAGAAAAGAAAATTCAGGAAATCACATTATAGGATTTTTATAGAATTTAATTGTAAATCATGGTGGAAATTAAGTATTTGGTCACCCACAAACAAGCAAGATTTTTGGCTCTCACAGACCCGTTAGTTTTTCTTTAAGAAGCTCTTCTGTCCTCCACTCGTTACCTGTATTAATGGCACCTGTTTGACCTCGTTATCTGTATAAAAGACACCTGTCCACAGCCTCAAACAGTCAGACTCCAAACTCAAGACCAAAGAGCTGTTGAGGGACACCAGGACGAAAATTGTAGACCTGCAACAGGCTGGAAAGAGTGAATCTACAATAGGCAAGCAGGTTGGTGTGAATAAATCAACTGTGGGAGCAATTGTTAGAAAATGGAAGACACACAAGAGGGATAATCTCTCTCAATCTGGGGCCCTATGCAAGATCTCATCCCGTGGGGTCAAAATGATCATGAGAATGGTGAGCAAAAATCCCAGAACTACACAGAGGGACCTGATGAATGACCTGCAGAGAGCTGAGACCAAAGTAACAAAGGCTTGTATGCGGAGTTGCATCCCAAGAACACCATACCTACTGTGAAGCATGGGGGTGGATACATGATGTTTTGAGGCTGTTTTTCTGCAGAGGGGACAGGACGACTGATCCGTGATAAGGGAAGAATGAATGGAGCCATGTACCGTGAGATTTTAAGCCAAAACCTCCTTCCATCAGTGAGAGCATTGAAGATGGAACGTGGCTGGGTCTTCCAGCATGACAATGATTCCCAAACACACCGCTCGGGCAACGAAGGAGTGGCTCCGTAAAAAGCATTTCAAGGTCCTGGAGTGGCCTAGCCAGTCTCCAGACCTCAATCCCATAGAAAATTTGTGGAGGGAGTTGAAAGTCCGTGTTGCCCAGCGACAGCCCCAAAACATCACTGCTCTAGAGGAGATCTGCATGGAGGAATGGGTCAAAATACCAGCTACAGTGTGTGCCAACCTGGTGAAGACTTACAGGAAACTTTTGACCTCGAGTTGAACTTTTGTTATTGACCAAATACTTATTTTCCACCATGATTTACAATTAAATTCTGTAAAAATTGAAGGATCTATTGTGTGTCTTATTAGCTTAATGCAATAATCTGATAGGGTCTTGTTTTGGTCCTCCCAAGGATCTTCCTTATAACATTTAGGGAGTTTTTCCTTGCCACTATCGCCCTAGACTTGCTCAATTAGGGCTTTGGATCTAGATGGCTTTAAAGCTGCTTTGAGACAATGGTCCGTTGTGAAAATTGCTATAGAAATAACCATGACTTTGACTTGACTGCATGGCTTGTGGACATGGGTTTTGCAACAGTACAATAATTCAGTGGCTTACACACAGATCAAGCAATAGCAGGTCCTTTAGAGGAAAAAGTCAGTAACGGAGACTGGGGTGCACAGTGATGTATTTGCTTTAAGCATTCCTCTTTTGTATATTCCTGTACTTTATGCTACACCCCAACCTGCCAATTAAGACTCAAAAAGCTATAAAGATATGGCGGAACAGCACGTTTATTGAATCATGAGCTCTGGAAAGCCTCAGCATTAGTCTAATTGAAAAGCTGTTATAATTATCTCACTCTTCAAAGAACTGGCTTGGAAAGTGTGCTGTTTAGATGCATTAAGCTTTGGATATGATTCCTTAGATGTACTACAAACTGCCTCAAGGATTTAAAGCAATAAAATGTACTTCAGTTAAAGCTCAAAATAAACATGGAAGAAAAAAAAAACCCTCTACACCACAGTAACCGTACTCTATCCAAAGTATTGAATGTAAAATGAGCACTGTAGTATGTAGTGGTGTGAGATAAGTAATAAGTATCGTCTACAAGAGTATTCTGATGGTTGTTTTAATGATGTGCAAGCTGACATTGAGTGTGTCACTGACGTTGTTAAAAAAAAAAAAAAAAAAATCAAAAACACATTCACTGCATCATGAAGCTAGGTAGGATAGACAATTGTGCATGTGCGCTGAAAGCTAATCAAGCTAGCGTTCTACCTAAAAGCGCATGACTGGGGTTAAAAACGAGTAAACAAAGTGGAGACAAAATACATCCTCGTTGGAGGGGGTTTGGCTTTGAAAAGACAGAGGTTGCTGAAAAAATGGCAAACTGTCGGAAATCAGTTGCCATTGAAGACAACTCGACAACTTGCCTGTGAACTGTCCCTAATTACATTGGCAATTCAGGTAGTTGAGATTTGAATAATTTAGACCCAAGATGTACACTGTCATCTAATCACTCCCAAGCTCAACCCCAAGCTTAAACGTTGATGCTTAAAAGTTTAGTAGATCTTAAAATAGTAATCGGGCTGTATGTCTTACATTTGCTCAAACACATCATTCCGAACTTTTCAGCCAGAGTAGTAACGGTAAAATGTCGAAGAATATTGCTGTGTGTGAATTCTAACTCCTCCTCCTGTTTAATATGTACATTCGTTGTACAAGTTGCTGAACTTCCCACAAGCTTGGACTTATTGAAATCTCGGGTAACATCTGTAACGTGTCTTTCTCATTGCTGTGGTAACTCTTGCACTATATGGTGGCTGCCATGGTGGCTCGGTGGGTAGCACCGTCGCCTCAGAGCAAGAAGGTCCTGGGCTTGATCCCAGGTGGACCAGCCTGGGTCCTTTCTGTGTGGAGTCTGTGTGTTCTCCCCTTGTCCGTGTGGGTTTCCTCTTGGTGTATGAATGCACATTGTATTCGTTTGTTTTGTCATTCACATTATATGAATGGCAGAGCTTCTATATGAATAAGAGGGAAAAAAATCCCTTATTATTTAAAATAATATTCTTTTCATGCATCCCATTAGATCACTTGCCATAACAAGCTGCTATTCTTCTGAAATGGCTTCTAATGTAACAAATGAAGGCTGCATGTTGGCTGTTGCCGAGTTACAATCTGTCATCACATATGTCCCCTCATCTGCAACCATTTTCCATTTCAAAATGGCATTTTATAAAGACCATCATCAATGTTTTCCCCTTCAAAACCAAAGGGTTGCTGCAGGAGTTCTATAGGGTGCTATGACTAGCTATAAGGAAGGTTAAGTATAGCTTTTTTGTCCGTTATACCTTTTTGAAAAGAACAAACTCATACCGAAAACTCTACGTGTGCTTCTAGTTGTAGTGCATTTTGTACCGGTATGTAATATGGGATCAGTTTCCTCACTAATGATATGGCTATGTATTAAATGACCATTTTTGTCTGATTTGTTTAATTGTTTAAACTCTTTATATACTTTTAGGACTTGTGTGATGACGTTTTAAGTCATTTATGCAGAAAATATAGGACATTCTCACAAAGTTCACAAACTTTCATGCACCATTGAATGTACACACTCACCAATCACTATTAGGGACACACCCTTGTTTCTACACTCATTGTCTTTATCAGTTCTACTTATCATGTAGAAGTACTTTGTACCTCTACAATTACAGACTGTAGTCCATACTACTGACAAAGCTACATACTTTTAGTCTCCTTTACTTTTAATGCATTTAGCCGACCCCCTTAACCTTTATAGTAACTTGTAACTTAGAGAATTGCTTTGTATTCTTCTTAGTAGACATTACCTCATACTTGTACAAATAAGCAATAATCCAAGAACATAATCCACCTAAATACTGTTAGCTGATACAGTGGGGCAAAAAAGTATTTAGTCAGCCACTAATTGTGCAAGTTCTCCTACTTAGAAAGATTAGAGAGGTCTGTAATTTTCATCACAGGTACACTTCAACTGTGAGAGACAAAATGAGAAATAAATCCAGGAAATCACATTGTAGGATTTTTATAGAATTTAATTGTAAATCAAGGCAGAGAAAACGTATTTGGTCACCCACAAACAAGCAAGATTTCTGGCTCTCACAGACCTGTAATTTCTTCTTTAAGGAGCTCTTCTGTCCTCCACTCGTTACCTGTATTAATGGAACCTGTTTGACCTTGTTATCTGTATAAAAGACACCTGTCCACAGCCTCAAACAGTCTGACTCCAAACTCAACCATGGTCAAGACCAAAGAAGGACACCAGGAAGAAAATTGTAGACCTGCACCAGGCTGGGAAGAGTGAATCTACAATATGCAAGCAGGCTTGTGTGAATAAATCAACTGTGGGAGCAATTGTAAGAAAATGGAAGACATACAAGACCATTGATAATCTCCCTCGATCTGGGGCTCCACGCAAGATCTCATTCCGTGGGGTCAAAATGATCATGAGAACGGTGAGCAAAAATCCCAGAACTACACGGAGGGACCTGATGAATGACCTGCAGAGAGCTGGGACCAAAGTAACAAAGGCTACCATCAGTAACACACTACGCCGAGAGGGACTCAGATCCTGCAGTGCCAGGCGTGTTCCCCCTGCTTTAAGCCAGTACATGTCCAGGCCCCATCTGAGTTTGCCAGAGAGCATATGGATGATCCAGAAGAGGATTGGGAGAATATCATGTGGTCAGATGAAACTAAAATAGAACTTTTTGGTAAAAAACACAATTCGTCGTGTTTGGAGGAAGAAGAATGCTGAGTTGCATCCCCAGAACAACCATACCTACTTGTGAAGCATGGGGTGGAAACATCATAATTTGGGGCTGTTTTTCTGCCAAGGGGGACAGGACGACTGATCCGTGTTAAGAGAAGAATGAATGGGGCCATGTAATCGTGAGATTTTTAAGTTAAATCCCCTCCTCCAAGATGGAACGTGGCTGGGTCCTTCCAGCATGACAATGATCCCAAGCACACCGCTCGGGCAAGGAAAGTACTGGCTCCGTAAAAGCATTAAGGTCCTGGATTGGCCTAGCCAGTCTCCAGACCTCAACCCCCATACAAGATTTGTGGAGGGAAGTTGAAAGTCCGTGTTGCCCAGCGACAGCCCCAAAACATCACTGCTCTAGAGGAGATCTGCAATGGAGAATGGGCCAAAATACCAGCTACAATGTGTGCAAACCTGGTGAAGACTTACAGGAAACGTTTGACCTCTGTCATTGCCAACAAAGGTTATGTTACAAAGTATTGGGTTGGACTTTTGTTACTGACCAAATACTTATTTTCCACCATGATTTACAATAAAATTCTTTAAAAATTCTACAATGTGATTTCCTGGATTTTTTTCTCATTTTGTCTCTCATAGTTGAAGTGTACCTATGATGAAAATTACAGACCTCTCTCATCTTTCTAAGTAGGAGAACTTGCACAATCAGTGGCTGACTAAATACTTTGTTCTCTGGTGATCAGGACCCATACAGGACCAGCATTATTCAGGTACTATTTGGGTGGTGGATCATTCTCAGCACTGCAGTGACACTGATGTGGTGGTGTGTTAGTGTGTGTTGCGCTGGTATGAGTGGATCAGACAGCGGTGCTACTGGAGTTTCTAAATACTGCTCACTCACTGTGCACTCTTAGACACATCTACCTTATTAATTAAAGGGGTCTAACAAAGTATGTAGACAAACAGATGGACTACAGTCTATAACTGTAGAATGACAAAGTGCGTCTATATGGAAAGTGGAACTGTTAAATGGACAATGAGTGTAGAACAAGGAGGAGTGCCTAATAAAGTGATCTGTGCGTATATGTCCATCCATCCATCTGTCCAGATGGATACATATATCCTCCATCATTTGTTTGCACCATAACCCTCACCAGGAGAAGCAAGGGAACTGGAGGTATTTATTTAATTATAATACCAAACAATCCAAGAAATGCACATATTCTGGCTTGTCCCCAGCTTTGAAAGATGGATTTGTACTTGTCTTCATCAAAAAGGGATAAAATCTGTTGTGCTCTTGATTTTTAAAGAAATATCTCTACCATATCAGAAAGGGGTGAATGTCAGGTAAGTGTAGAGTCTAATAGTTTGGACTATTCAGCCAGTCAAAATTCAATACATACAAGGACTTGTGTTATTCTAAAATACAAATGTAGCCCTGTGGTGAAGCCGAAAGGAGTGGACTAAACATACTGTACAGGCAATTCTTCCAAGCTCCATATAGTGCACTACATAGGGAGTTGAGAGTCATTTTAGATTCAGCCCTATGCTACTTTAGGTTATTGTTTGGCTTAATTAATGTAACTTTCAACATCAGTGTTAATGCCAATTTAGCGTAATCAATTAACCTAACACACATGTCTTTGGACTGTGGAAGGAAACTGGAGTACCTGGAGTAAATCCACACAGACACATGCAGAGTCCACACAGAAAGGTCCCATGCCGCTCCACAATGGGATTGAACCCAGGACCTTCTCGCTGTGAGGCGGCAGTGCAACCCACCAAGCCATTTTTATTATAGTGGTGGCAGAGTTCAGCTTGGAGGTCCTGGAGATTCACTCCAACACACATTAAGCCTTGCTATGAATGGTCAGGTATCCATGATGAATAGGAAGGAGTAACGACCCATAATGAATGAGGGTTGCCTGGCACCACAAGTCCAGGGTCTATGTCTGATTTCTACCTCACCAGGCAAGTCGCAGTGCCCTTCAGGGGGGTGTCCGGGTCTGTGTGCTTTATGTGATGCACACCAGTGGTGCCTCCATGTTTCCAGTGCCAAACGTTGTAGTATTTAAGCCTAGGAAAATCCCTAAGGCTTCAAAGTTCAATCAGATATTTGCTGTAATGCTTAAAGTGAATCCAAGCTCCTTTTGTGGTATTGTATCTGGAGTTATTTTGCAAGACTTTGATCCTTGTCTGGTGTGTGGCTTAACATGTCTCATCCTTTTCCAGGATAATGAGAAGAGGACGCCCTTGCATGCTGCAGCATACTTGGGTGACGCAGAAATCATTGAGCTTCTCATTCTGTCAGGTATAATGATTTTTCTTCGAAACTCGCCATTTCTTAGGATCGTTGCGCAAGAGCATGTCCATATTTTCTGCACTCACGTCCCATACACACATGCAACTACCTGGAAACTGCAAGTTTACATGCAGGCAGGAGGGGGAGGATCCTGTTATGAGATAAATATAAAGACCAGCAGGTGCTGTTGTACTATTTTAATCTCCACAACTATTCTCGTGGGAGTCCTTTTCTAAACAAGCATGAGGGGGCTTGGTTTGGCAATTATTTGACCCTTGCTCTGGTTATTAAATTATGTGAAATTGATGACTGCCTGTAGTAGTAATCTCTCTCTCTGTCTGTCTCTCTCTGTGTCTCACTTCACCCCCGCCCACCAGGAGCAAGAGTAAATGCCAAAGATAATAAGTGGCTAACCCCTCTTCACCGCGCTGTTGCCTCCTGCAGTGAGGTATCGCTTTACAGTACATAAAAGACGGCACAACACTGAGATGCAAATGATCTCGCACTCCACTGATCAGGCTCTGTCTGTGTAGGAGGCGGTGCAGGTACTGCTGAAGCACTCGGCTGACGTGAACGCGCGGGATAAGAACTGGCAGACGCCGCTGCACGTGGCTGCAGCTAACAAAGCAGTGCGTTGTGCTGAGGCTCTGGTTCCCCTGCTCAGCAACGTGAACGTGTCAGACCGCGCAGGACGCACCGCACTGCACCACGCCGCCTTCAGCGGCCACGTCGAGGTTACACTCCCCCCATACAGTCCTGATGATTAGCATAGCGTTGCATGCAGTCTCTTGTAGACCTTCTAGCATACCGAGAATTGCATGTCGATTTATAAATGAAACGAAGCGAAAGTGAAAACAACCTAGGCATTGTCATGAATATTGCAGTTAAGGCATGCGACCTTTCGAAAGTGGATCGTCTACAGAGGTGCTGCTATTTTTTTTTTAAATAATGGCTTCAGTCAGTTTCTCCAATCTGTAAATACCTCCTGGTTTAGCGTTTGCTAATGTAATATAGGTCTGCTAGATTGGCAAATTGGTTGGCTTGTGTTATAAAATGTGGTCATTTTCATAGTGTTTCAGGTGCTCAAAGACTAATTGTGGCTAGAAGGGTGAGGAAAAAGCTGTGACAATTAAATTATCCTGATAATAGCTTCAGAAAAGGGATTAAAATGTTAAAAAAATAGATGTGTGCTATTAAAACTTACAAGGCTTATGTAGATCTTTAGCTAACACCTCCATCCACTTTTTATATACATTTTGTTTTTCGTTATCATGCACTGTAATAAATACATTTACATTTAGCAAACGCAAAGACACGAGAATTTATTTGCTGCAAATTACAGCTGGTTAAAATAACAAAGAAGATGCAGTGTCTTTAGATCTCAATTAATAATACAAATAATAATAACAGAGAAAATAAGTTTATTCATCTTTGACAAAACAATACTTCAAGTTCAGAAATAAATATTTCAGTCGCAGTTTTCATATCTATATTTCACATACCTGCATTTAGTTCTTATCTATAGCGACGTATAAATATACAGTGGTGCTTAAATTTTTGAACCCTTTAGAATTTTTCTGTATTTCTGCATAAATAATGAACCTAAACATCATCAGATTTTCACACAAATCCTAAAAGTAGATAAAGAGAACCCAGTTAACAAATGAGACACAAATCTTATACTTGGTCATTTATTTATTGAGGAAAATGATCCAATATTACATATTAGTGAGTGGGAAAAAGTATGGTGAACCTTTATGATTAAGCAGTTAATCTTGAAGGTGAATTTAGAGTCAAGGGTGTCAAAGATCACTCCAAGAGCAAGGCGTGTAATAGCTGGCGAGGTCCATAAAGGACCCCAGGGTAACTTCTAAGCAACTGAAGGCCCTCTCTCACATTGACTAATGTTAATGTTCATGAGTCCACCACCAGAAGAACACTGACACAACAATGGTGTGCCATGGCAGGGTTCCCAAGGAGAAAGCCACTGCTCTCCAAAAGAACATTGCTGCTCGTCTGCAGTTTTGCTAAAGATCACGTGGACAAGCCAGAAAGGCTATTGGAAGAATGTTTTGTGGACGTATAGACCAACAAAATAACTTTTTCAGGACTTAAAAAGAAAAGCGTTCTGTTTGGAGAAAGGAAAACACTGCATTCCAGCATAAGAACCTTATCCCATCTTCTGAATCATGGTTGGTGGTAGTAATCATGGTTTGGGCCTGCTGTTTTGCTTGCATCTGGGCCAGGACGGCTTGCCATCATTGATGGAACATGAATTCTGAATTCTATCATAAGAATGTCTAAAGGAAAATGTCAGGACAATCTGTCCATGACTGAATCTCAAGAGAAGTGGGTCATGCAGCAGACAACGACCCCTAAGCACACAAGTCGTTCTACCAAAGAATGGTTAAAGAAGAATAAGTTCATGTTTTGGAATGGCCAAGTCAAGTCCCTGACCTTAATCCAATGGAAATGTTTGTGGAAGGACCTGAAGTGGCAGCCCTATGTGAGGAAACCCACCAACTCCCAGAGTTGAAGCTGTTTCTTTACGGAGGAAATGGGCTAAAATTTCTCCAAGCCGGTGTGCAGGACTGATCACAGTTTTACAGGAAACGTTTATTTACAGTTATTGCTGCACAGGGGGGGTCACACCAGATACTGAAAGCAAAGGTTCACATACTTTTGCCACTCACTAATATGTAATATTGGATCATTTTCCTCAATAAATAAATGACCAAGTATAATATTTTTGTCTCATTTGTTTAACTGGGTTCTCTTTATCTACTTTTAGGACTTGTGTGAAAATCTGATGATGTTTTAGGTCATATTTATGCACAGATATAGAAAAGGGTTCACAAACTTTCAGCCACCACTGTAAGTCTAGTCTAAACTGTTTTTATGCTTGTGGTCTGTGGCTGTATAGTATAATACAGTACTCGGTATTTGTCCAGATATAAATTAAAGCATTCGTTGGAGCATTAGTTTCCCAATATAATAAACAAATATAGTCTTGACAGTACGGGTGTGTGATGTC
The DNA here is from genome assembly GCA_025084515.1 of Ancistrus triradiatus. Lineage (NCBI taxonomy): Eukaryota > Metazoa > Chordata > Actinopteri > Siluriformes > Loricariidae > Ancistrus > Ancistrus triradiatus. The sequence goes on along the minus strand of JAJAGP010004028.1, from coordinate 33,656 downwards.
TGTTTTCTGGGATTTTCTTGATAGTGATAACAATACTTTTCCAGTGTATGTCTTAAAGGTCTAAAGTATTCAAAAGTTGTTTGAACAATAACTTTCTCTCTAACGTGCCTGAATTAGTAATTGATCACAGCATTTATGAACAAGCTAGTTGTCGAGCTGTCTTAAGGGGAACCGATTTCAGACACAGTTTGCAGACTGCCATCTTTTGGGCAACATCCACCTCCAACGATGTAGACTGGTGGTGTCTGTATTTGACTTTTGTTTGTTTGTTTTTTGCAAAGCGAGTGACATGCCTGATAATGTCAGCTCACACACCATAAAAACAACAGTTAAGATAATATCGTAGAAGATGCATATCACACACCTCTACTTGGCAAGAATAAATTTCCCTAGCTATGTGGTAAATCAGCCCAAATCCTTTCTACGTTTATCCCTAACCCAGTGTAAGAATGCTGTTACGTTTTGACTACCCAAACCGCCTTGTACTTGGTGTATAATAGAAAGTTTGTTGGCTGCTGCAGATGGTGAAGCTCCTGCTGTCTAGAGGAGCCAACCTTAATGCGTTTGATAAGAAGGACAAGAGAGCAATCCACTGGGCTGCATATATGGGTAAGTACCAGCATTAAATCAGTTGCGCTCCATTACTCAGAGTAATGCCTGGTGGCAGAAATCCTACATGCATAAGCAGTACAGCTTCCAGCAGAGAGGGCAACTAACGAGGAAGCAGTTAGGCTGGGATGATAGTTTGTATCAGCCTCTGGCTGTTCTGGGTAATAAAAGCCTTCCTTTGTTTCTCTCTGTGCTTTGTTCTCATCTTCCCCTCTCTTTTGTTCTTGCTGTTGATTTCTGTTGTTTGTCCGTCCCCTGCCTCCTCTCTCTCTGTGGCAGGTCACATGGAGGTGGTGCGCTTGTTGGTAGCTCATGGTGCTGAGGTGGTGTGTAAGGATAAGAAGGGCTACACACCGCTTCATGCTGCAGCTTCCAGCGGGATGATCAACGTGGTGAAATACCTGCTGGATCTGGGTGTGGATGTGAGTTTGCCACACCCACAGTACAGTCCTATACAATACAGGTGGTGCAGCTGTCTAAAATGCTAGCCCACCACCACGGAGACCTATGTCTGAGTCCTGGCAGAAATGGAAATGTGTTTTGGGCAACAAACGATCCACTCTGTTAGAGCTTGCTATGCCTTCATTATATAAACATCTGTAGTGTTATCGATTGTGCCCATTTGAAATGAGCCGTATCTGTTGGTGTATCATTATGGTGCTTTTTAATGAATTATCTTAGTCCCATATCTCATTTATCGTCTGTTTTTGTAGATCAATGAGCCAAACGCGTATGGGAACACCCCTCTGCACGTGGGGTGTTACAATGGTCAGGATGTGGTGGTGAACGAGCTCATTGAATCAGGTGCTAACGTCAACCAGGTGAATGAGAAGGGCTTCGCGCCGCTGCACTTTACCGCTGCCTCCCGCCAGGGGGCGCTGTGCCTGGAACTGCTAGTGGGTAATGGAGCAGATGTCAACATCAAGGTGAGGGTCTGAGGCAAACCCGTGTTAAAATGTCAACCATCATTACGACGTGAAGAAATATTGTATTAGTGCTACAGTGGGGCAAAAAAGTATTTAGTCAGCCACTGATTGTGCAAGTTCTCCTACTTAGAAAGATGAGAGAGGTCTGTAATTTTCATCATAGGTACACTTCAACTGTGAGAGACACAATGAGGAAAAAAAATCCAGGAAATCACATTGTAGGATTTTAAAAGAATTTAATTGTAAATTATGGTAGAAAATAAATATTTGGTCACCCGCAAACAAGCAAGATTTCTGGCTCTCACAGACCCGTACTACTTCTTTAAGAAGGTTATGTTACAAAGTATTGAGTTGAACTTTTGTTTTTGTCCAAATACTTATTTTCCACCATAATTTACAGTTCAATAGGCACCAGAACCTGGGACAAGAAAGGCAGGGATAAAATGTGAACATAAATAAATGCAGTGAACGTGTACTGTCATGAAAGAAGTGTAAGGTGCAGGTAGAGGCAAAATGCAGGCACAAAAGGCTGTATCTTATGCCTGTGCCCTGTGTTTTATGGAGACCTGGATAAGAAAAGCAGGGATGTGAAAAGGAATAAATCTATTAGTAAACTGAATGTGTAGGTTCTAAATGATGGGAAGGTGCAGGTAGAGGCAAAATGCAGGCACAAATGGCTGTATCTTATGCCTGTGCCCTGTGTTTTATGGAGACCGGTACCAGGAGCCTGGCTAAGAAAAGCAGGGATGTGAAAAGGAATAAATCTATTAGTAAACTGAATTTGTAGGTTCTAAATGATGGGAAGGAAGTGGAAAGTGCAGGTAGAGGCAAAATGCAGCTATGTTACACCGATGCACTCGCTCAGTGCAGAATTTGATTTCCCATGCTTAATATTGAGCTTGATATTTGTTATAGTGTGGTAGTGATTTGGATAGTGGGGAGGTGATTAGAATACCTCGTTATAATTTATAGCAGGAAGTCGGATACCAGGGTTTGACTGTAATTGGTATGTGCCAGAACTGGTCCAACTCTTCAGGGACCTTCCCAGTGCTGTTATAATTTAGTATCTTATTGTTTATTGTTTAATATTATGTATTTCTGATCATTTATTGCATAAAATTAGCTTCCTCCTTGTCCATCGCATGCATTGCGTTTTGCATTACACCCCTATTCTTTCATTATCCCTAAATATAATGGCGTGACTAGGTTAATATGACACAGCTCCAGAGAGAACACTGTTCACACTGCTGGACACAGACATTTTATTACCAATGTAATCATTTTACCTTAAAAAAACCTTCTGTTTGTGAATTGCACTCTTCATGTGTTATTCACATTTACTGTTGTACAATGAAGACACTGGTTATATTCAGTTATGTAGGCTGTACATTTGATGATGCATGCCAACCTGTCTTTTGCTGAAGTGAACAGAGCTGTGTCAGTGGCTTTCTTCTACTATTGAGTGAAGGTGATTGCTTCAGAACTGGCTGACACCACCAATACTAGAAACAGACAAGCCGCCATTAGATACATGAGCTTATAGGCGTCTTGTTTTGGTTGATGAGACATTTTGGTGAGATTAAACGCCTCTGTCTCTCCATCATTCTCTCTCTTCCTAGAGTAAAGATGGGAAAACGCCTCTCCACATGGCTGCCATCCATGGCAGGTTCTCCAGATCTCAAGCTGTTATTCAGAATGGTACGTCTGCTCTTACTTTGTTTTGGCTCTTCATGGTTGCTGACTCACACTTTTTAGACTCGAGTTGCAGCCTTTAATGATTTCAGTTTCAAACTGAGCTGGATTGTGTGCCAACAGGAGCTGAAATTGATTCTGAAGATAAGAATGGGAACACGCCTCTGCACATAGCTGCCCGATATGGCCACGAGCTTCTCATCAACACCCTCATCAGCAGTGGAGCTGACGTAGCCAAGTAATTAACGCTTTTTGGTTTACTTGACAGGGCTGTTTCCACCAGAAGGACTGCGCACACTTTGCTTACAAAATGGAGCTTGATGCTCTTCTCTAATTCTGAGGATTTCTTATTCCGTCCATTTTGATTTGATTTGTAATGTTGCTAAAACTAACAAGTTTAGTCAATATTTATTGAGGCTATCCTTATATTTGAGAAGTATTAACTGAGCTAAGTTATTTTGATAGATGTAATGCTGAGTAATAAGAGTCGTCACCTCTCTCCTGTAGGCGGGGAATGCACGGCATGTTTCCCCTTCACCTTGCTGCGCTCAGTGGCTTCTCCGACTGCTGTCGGAAACTTCTGTCATCTGGTGAGTTGGACCCATCTAGTGCACAGACACTGCATGAACAGCTGTATGCATTTTTTTGAGAGTTCTCGTATTCTTAAATACCAACATGTAACGTATTCTTGATTATATCGTGGATCATGATATAGCCTAAATAAAATAAAAAAATCGTGATAGACTTTGCCAAATCGCCCTCCCCTAGCTATACATAGTCTTTTGTTAAGTCTCAAGATTTGGAGGATAATATGGAAATTCTTTAATACATTTGTCCTCTTCCTGTCACCATTTTGGTTTTGTCTAATCGCTTCAGGTTTTGATGTAGACGCACCTGATGACTTTGGCAGGACGTGTTTACATGCAGCAGCAGCAGGAGGGTATGTCCCAGTTTGCAGTACTCTCGTTGTTTCAGCCTTATAATCAGCTCCTCAGATTGGTATTACTATCTCCACAGCTGTAAACAGCCGAAAACCACCCTCAGTTACTTTACATACATTCAAATAAAGATGTTTTTTGTCATTCCCCTACAGAAATCTCGACTGCTTAAATCTGCTGCTTAACATAGGGGCCGACTTCAACAGGAAGGACAGGTTTGGAAGGTGAGTTTAAGGGTGAAAAGGCAAGATTCTTTGGACTCGACCCTTCAGTGAATGCCCCTAGTGTGTGAATGTGAGTAAGTGGGGCACTTTGGAAACACCAACTTACCTAACACGCATGTCTTTGGAATGTGGGAGGAAACCGGAGTACCCGGAGAAAACCCATACAGACACATGCAGACTCCACATAGGCGGAGCCCAGGGTCGGGATCAAACCGGGGATCAGTGAGATATGAGGCGACAGTGCTAACCACTGCACCACCATGCTGGCCAGAATCTGTAATGTTAGGATAAATAACAAGCAGGGAAGCCAGTCTTATTTCAAGCTGAATGTATATTTGTGTGTGTGTGTGTGTGTGTGTGTGTGTGTGTGTGTGCAGGACACCATTGCATTACGCAGCTGCAAACTGTAATTATCAGTGCCTGTTTGCGCTGGTGGGCTCAGGGGCAAGCGTGAATGACATGGACATGAGAGGCTGCACCCCTCTGCACTACACCGCAGGGTCGGACACCGATGCCAAGTAAGAGAACATCCTTCCTGAACAGTCTTGGGACGTTTCTCCATGTATGCATTTACACTTCCGGCCTTTATGACTGTTACCCTCTTATGTAGGTAATAAGAACAAACTTTGTAATGAAGGAAAGATACCGTAAAAGTGTTTGTAAAATTTAAATGTGTGGGTGTATCTCACTCTTCACTTAAGTGCTGAGTGACAAGGTCCGTTTGGACCGTTTGGACATCCAGTGGAAGTTCATTCTACCACTCGGGTGCCAGAATAGAGAGTCCTTGCTCATGTTATTCCACTTTGTCCATTGGAAAAGCTTAATTATATGACTGCTGTGCTAAAATTGCCATGTTTGTGTTTAATGGATTCAGGATGAAGAGCAAAATGGAGTGTGTTGTTAATAGAAATATATTTGGTACATTTGACATTAACATTATTTAGTAGACACTCCTGTTCAGAGCACCTTAGAACTGGCACAGTCTTACTAGGTACAATTCAAGCAACTGTGAGTTAAGGGCCTTGCTCAAGCGCCCAACAGTGAACCCTAGAATTTCTGGTCGGTTGTCCAGTACTGTGCCAGGACAGTTCAATAGAGTGGTCTGTGTAACCGTACAGGTGCTTGGAGTATTTGTTGCGGAATGATGCTAATCCAGGGATCCGGGACAAACAGGGCTACAACGCTGTACACTACGCCTCAGCCTACGGCCACCGCCTCTGCCTCGAACTGGTCAGCATCTCCCGCTTCCCCTCATTAGCACTCCCGCTCCACTTTAGTGTGTCTTCTGTCAGTCCGTAGTACTCACTCATTCATTTCTCATATTTGCAGATTGCCAGTGAGACACCGCTGGATGTGGTAAGTTCATACTTTGGTGGCAATAAGAACTACAACACAAGTAGGGTTCCACCATCAGAACGTTGTACCACAGCGCCTCCATGTGGAGAGCAATGATAACTACAAAATCACTCAATAAATGTGCACGGTTGTGACTCGTGTTTCTCAGCTTTTGTTGCCTGGATTAAATTGTGTTGAAGTTCTTCATTGTGGTCTGTGTGTTTCCTCAGCTGATGGAGACTTCTGGGACGGATATCCTGAATGATACAGATGGACCAGCTCCCCTCAGTCCGTTGCATTTAGCAGTGAGTAGAAACTTAGTGTGTGAGAGGATCTCCAGGTCACTACAGGGAATGTAGACTATGGTTTCATATGCTTGCCTATAGTGCACTACATAAAGTCCATTTAGATTCCACCCAAACAATGGTGATCATTGATTGGTCACTGGGATGCATAGTTTGCGCTTGTCTAACTCCTTGAGGCTTCAGACACGCAAGTTGTGAAGCTACCTGAGCTGCTTTGTTAACTGGTATAATGAGCATTCAGGGTGAGAGCTGTATGGAGAGCAGGCTCTCTCTTGCCTGCTCTCTTGTTTACCGAGCGTTCTTCGGGTCTGTCTCATTACCTACTGAGTGCCCTTGCCGCATACTTCCTATGTGGGCCGCTCTCTATAAGAGCTTTCTAACCGACGATGGAACCCTAAGACTGGTAATGAGACCGTCTACCTGGTTAGTGATTGCGTCAGCCTTCTGCACGAACGCTGGCAAAGATTTATAGGTCTGGACACTAGTCGGCTGTTTTGTCGTTTTAATCTTTCCTTAAGGTTTCTTGTTGGAAGAACATGGTAAGACGCAACTTTTGAGAGGAACAGATAAAATGAAGACAAGCTAGTATAAGAAAAGTATGATCTTCTGTATGAGATCTGTGGTTTAGCACATCCAGCTGGTAAATGGACGAAAAATAATTGATTTAAAACAAGCAAAACCAAAGCGTTAATGTTTATAAAATGTACATTTACATAACTGCATATATATTTAACACCCGAGACACAGAACAGCAGGTGCAATGTCATTCAATCATTTTATTTCAAGTCTTCCACAATGTTCATCCAACGTTTTGGAGATGTCTAATCTGGAGAAATAAAGTAAAAAGAGAAATTAAACAAAAAACATGGTGACAGTATACCAGTTAGGGTTTACACATAAAATGAATGTCAATATGCTTGTGATTCTTGGTTACGCCCCTTTCCATTTGTTCAATTGCTTCAGTAAACACCAAATAAGGTGGTAAGCTGACATGGTAGCGTCAAGAACTGTTAGTAGACTACTCTTGGTTCTGTACATAGATGAGTCAACGCTAAGATGAGAGAACGCAAGTTTGTATAAATAGGTTTTTAGACTTGATTTTAAAAAAAAAGAGCTTGTTGAATACTGGACGGTAGATTGTTCCATAGTCTTAGCATAAGCCAGAAAGTTTCTCACACATTCTGGGAAGAGCCAGCAAATAATACACTTGTCACGTTTTGTTTATTGTCCCAATTATAAGGTAGCGAAACAAGAGAGTATGGCCATTTCTCAGTATGTGTACTTTTCTGTACTTGTGTTCTTGTGAAACGTCATCAGTCACAGCCCAAGTACTGTTCCATTTCTAAGTTCGCATCTACGCATCATTCTTGATACGCCCATAATATCGAGAATGCATCGGAGCAGACTTGTGCGGACTTGAACAACGAAATATCCCACAATGCATTGCCAGCTCGGTAATGGCGGATGAGAGGACTCCCTACTGGATGTAGAATTTCTAAAGTAATGCTGTTATTGTGTCACGGAATGAAGTTATAAGAGTTTTTTTAGGCGAGAATGTAGTTGTTTAAAATTCAACTATGTTGTCAGTTTATCAAGTTAAAGCTTACATTAAAAAAATGCTCAGACGATTTCGGAGATGTGACGCAAAGCTATTAACGTATTTATTATGCATTATATGTATTATTTCTTCAGCCTGTATTCTAAATATGAATTGTCTGATATCAATTAAAGTTCAGAATTAAATTCCCTTCTAAAATCAGACTTGTTTGGTGCTGGCTTATGTTTGGGAAGGTTTTTATTGATGCTTAAATGCGATCGGTCCATTGTTACACGTAGATTAAACTATTCAATGGAAAGTAAGAGATCTGAGCGCTTCTTCTTCCACTGACAGGCTTTATACAAGATGTTTTAGATCTTTATCTAGGTGTAAAAAGTAAAGTGTCGTCTCCATAGCCAAGTACGCTGCTGTTCCAATTGTAGAATGACCAAACGGCGTCCTCCCTTCGTCAGGAGAATGTACTCGCAAGTCCAACTTCCTAGTCCAGACTTGGGAAGTACGCAAGTCCAAACTCCGAGTACTTGGTTTTATATTAGTATCTAATTGATGGTATCAGATCAGTACCAGTATATTAAAAAAAAACAATACTCTGTTTTGTGTGTGTGTTAGGCTTATCACGGTCACCATCATGCCCTGGAGGTGCTAGTTCAGTCTCTGTTGGACCTGGATGTCCGGACAGAGCAGGGAAACACACCGCTGGACCTGGCTGCCTTAAAGGGACATGTAGAGTGTGTGGATGTGCTCATTAATCAGGGAGCCTCCATTCTGCTCAAAGACTACACACACAAGAGGACACCTATTCATTCTGCAGGTAGGAAGCACCCTTAAAGCAATAGTTCAGAGATCAATGGTCATGCAAAGCTGAATAATTACAATCACTGAGCATTACTTTGTACAGGTATGCACCATGTAAAGTTCATTCGATCAGTTTTTGTTCCCTTTAGCGGCCGAGGTCTTAAAAATGATAAATGATAGGAAGTAAGTCTTAACTCTGGACGTTGTGGCTGTAATCAAACCAGCAAAGACACTGTACAGCACTGCCTGATGTGTGATGTTGCAGTATATAGTACTGTACTGAACTCTGATTACCATATTTTACTTACTAATTATTTCAGATTCCTATGATAATTGCCTGTTTATGTACTGGCAACGTATTATTATGGATTTGTTGCACTCCAACTTGGTTGATGTGTTTGGAGGCTTTTTTTGTCAGATTACTCGTGTTTTGTGTGCATGACTTTCGGCTACGTATTTATAACAAGCTGTAAGTAGTGTTCATACGTTTTTGTGCCTGTCCTGTTGCAAGTAATACGCCTTTGTTTGTCCCGCCACTACCTGTATACTCTAACCAATAACTACAGTGGTGTGATTCCTGATTCCTTCCTGATTTCCTTTTTTTTTGCACATTTGTCACACTTAAGGGTTTCGGAAAGCCAAACCAATTTAAATATTAGTCAAAGACAACACAAGTAAACACAAAATGCAGTTTTTAAATGAAGGTGTTTATTGTTAAAACATAACTATGGTTTATCACACCTGAGTTCACTGTCTGTAGCCACACCCAGGCCTGATTATTGCCACACCTGGTCTCTTGCTGGTGTGTTTTGGATCATCTTCCAGGTCCTGAAGCAGCAAAGCAGCCCCAGACCATCACACTACCACCACCATATGTTACTGTTGCTATAATGTTCTTTTTCTGAAATTCTGTGTTACTTCTACACCAGATGTAATGGGACACACACCTTCCAAAGAGTTCAGCTTTTGTCTCGTCAGTCCACAGAATGTTTTCCCAAAAGTCTTGGGGATCATCAAGATGTGTTTCTGGAAAAATTGAGACGAGCTTTAATGTTCTTTTTTTGCTCAGCAGTGGTTTTTTGTCTTGGAACTCTGCCATGCAGGCCATTTTTTGCCCAGTCTCTTTCTTATGGTGGAGGCATGAACACTGACCTTAACTGAGGCCTTGCAGTTCTTTGGATGTTGATGTGGGGTCTTTTGTGACCTCTTGGATGAGTCATCACTGCGCTTTTTGGGGTAATTTTTGGTCGGCCGGCCACTCCTGGGAAGGTTCACCACCACTGTTCCATGTCTTCACCATTTGTGGGATAATGGCTCTTGCTGTGGTTGGCTGGAGTCCCAAAGCTTTAGAAATGGCTTTATAACCCTTTCCAGACTGATAGATCTCAATTACTTTCTTTCTCAGTTGTTCCTGAACTTCTTTGGATCTCGGCATGATGTGTAGCTTTTAAGGATCTTTTGGTGTACTTCACTTTGTCAGGCAGGTCCTATTTAAGTGATTACTCAGGCCTGGGTGTGGCTAGAGACAGTGAACTCTGGTGTGACAAACCATAGTTATGTTTTAACAAGGGTGGGGGTGTAGGGTTTTTATGTCTGGGATTATCAGAGCTCTTATTAACCCTCTGCGGCTCTATGACCAAAGACGGCAATAGGACGCAGTCGAAGGGTAGATGTGTTATTATTTTTATGATCTGACTCCAATTTAGTTTAATATCTGACTCCAAATTCTATATAGTTTTTAGATGTATGGGGTAAATGGCCCCAGCATTCAACTTTAATAGTTGGCTCCTATTCATACGTTTTTCTAGCTCAGAGGTTCATACCGACGTGCAAACTCGGTGTATATTATATAACGCACAAGTATTGCACCTTATTTAAGTCTGTCAGAGGTCAGTTACAACGTGTCTAGTATATTAATAAACGTTAAGTTAGGTCAGAGGTTTTTTATCAACATGCCAGCTAGAATCATATAAAGATGTAGTCTTTTACATACGGCAGAGGTTGACCAGTAACATGTCAAACTATACAGCTTTCAAGAGCTCTATTATTACACTTACATTATCTGTCTAAGAAAAGACTACTACAAGACTAATATAAAGGAAGGAGTAACAGCAAATGTATTACAAAAGACAGATAATAATAATACAAAATACAGAAAGTTAAGATGTCACAAATAATATAAACTTCAACTTACCTTGGCTCTGTAGCTACATGTTTTTATACTATTTACAAACCTTTGATCTAACAAAAGGACAAGTTATCACATGGGTGTTAGCTGACTGTAACAATATGTAATTTGCATACAGGTTGGTGTGTGTGTGTCTCGAGGTACATAGTCCTGTTTGAGATGGTAATTCAGTTAGTTACCATATGGGTGTTGGTCGGCCGAAACAATTATTCTCATCTGTCTGAGGTGACTTATCCAGAGCGACTTACAGTAGATACAGTCTTCCAATCCAAGCAGTTGTGGGTTAAGGGCCTTGCTCAAGGACCCAACAGTGGCAGCTTGGCAGAGGTGGGCTTTGAACCAGGTCCAAAGTCCAGTACCTTACCCGCTAGGCTAGTACAGAATTGGCTAAATGAAACACAAAAATGAAAACAAATGCAGTCTAAACTTCTCTCGCTCACGTCTATAGTCTAGTTACATTTACATTTACAGCATTTAGCAGACGCCCTTATCCAGAGCGACTTACAATTGATACAGTCTTACAATCCAAGCGGTTGTGTGTTAAGGGTCTTGCTCAAGGACCCAACAGTGGCAGCTTGGCAGAGGTGGGATTTGATCTCTGGATCTTCTGGTCCATAGTCTAGTGCCTTACCCGCTAGGCTAGCACAGTCCCACAGGCAGATGGTGTCTCAAGGTCGAAAATGAGTGTCCGTTCTGTGCTTTGCTGTCATTACATTGTGCAGTGCTGTAAGTCTCACCACCTTGGTTTCCATGAAATATGGATATCATAGATATCAAACATGACATACTACAAACCTTTGTACACAAATACGCTCTGAAACAAATGGCATCTGCCACACAATAATACAAGCTTTTAATTATAAAGGATAATTACATTTTTTCCTACTTTTTCACACAGGCCCATGTAGGTTTGGATTTTTTTTCTCCCTTAATAATAAACACCTTCATTTAAAAACTGCATTTTGTGATTACTTGTGTTGTCTTTGACTAATATTTAAATTGGTTTGATGTCCCGAAACACCTAAGTGTGACAGACATGCAAAAAAATAGGAAATCAGGAAGGGGGCAAACACTTTTTCACACCACTGTATATAAACTGGTTCACATTCACTCGTCAAGTCTCTGTTCCATCTGGCTGATGTACAGTGTTGTTCTTAATGCTGTCTATCAGTGCATTTTTTTCTTTCAAACAAAAGTATCAGGTCCATCATACTATCATGCATCACGTTACTCTCTTTAGAGTTGCGGCTTCCCCTACACAGGGTTGTAACAGTATGTTACTGTATTTTCTTTTATTACTGTGAATTTCCATCAATTAGAAATGCGGTGCTGTTAGAGATGCTGTGTAGATGTCAGCGTTCCACTTGTGTCTTTGGCGGTATCACTGAAGCATTTGTGTGTCGTGTGCATGCAGTTTTCTTATGGAAAATACCCTTTATATTTACATTACATTAGCCTAAAAGGACTATGTGACTATGGAAATGTCTGGTCAACGTCTGTTTGGGTCAGCGTCCTGTACTGTTTCATACGTAGTGCCTTTGTTGCTCATTTAACCCTTGTTTGGTATATCAATTCCTCCTAGCCATGAATGGCCACTCAGAATGCTTGCGGTTACTCATCAGCAATGCCGGTCCTCACTCAGCAGTCGATGTCCAGGACGGGAACGGACAGTGAGTAACACCGAGTGCACACACGACTAAGCAAATTGTTTTTTAAATAGGACTGTGGTGCAGATGTACTGAGCGATAACTGGTTTTGGCAGGAGTCCCCTGATGCTGGCAGTACTAAACGGCCACACCGAGTGCGTCTACTTCCTGCTCAGTAAAGGAGCCAATGTGGGGGCCAGAGACAAGTGGGGCAGGACGGCACTGCACCGCGGGGTCAGTCACGTAAACACGTACTGCATGCATGAACAATTCTCTGCCAGCTTAGATGTGAGTTTTAAATGCCAATAACCAACTTTACCTCAGAAAAATGACTGAACATCTTCCTAAAGACAGCGTGTCCTAGAATAATAATAAGTCACATTTATATAGCACATTTCACACACCTAAGGTTGATTTACACAAGTCTGAGGACTTATTTTTCTCAGTTAAATACTTAATTCTAATATATTTAATATACAACTGGAGCCGACTGGATAATACATGGTTGTTGTTGTTATTGTTATGCTGCTGTTCTTTGAAAGTGTGTGGATACACAATATCCATATCTTGTCTGTCAGTCACATTTATTTTCTGTTTTGCATTGAGAAACAGTAACAAACATTACAAACTTGTATGTTTATGTCTGCGTGTTAGGGTGGGTTTACATAATGATTTTAGACTTCTTCAAACCAACCCCATACTATCGAGGTCCTTCCCTTGACCATGTGTTACTATAACTACAAATGAAACCCGGTTCCAATTCAGAACCAGTCCCAAAATTCCCAGACCTGGGTACCTATTAAAGCAATAGAATTTTAATTCCACTTACACATTCTATTATTCTACTAACACATGTTATGATTTTATTTCTAATACCTCTATTTTGTTATTTTAAGATGTCTGTGTTAAAGACTCAGTGGGGACTGTGGGGGCCTAGCAGTTAAGGTACTGGGCTATGGACCAGAAGGTCCAGGGTTCACATCCCACCTCTGCCAAGCTGCCACTGTTGGGTCCTTGAACAAGACCCTTAACCCACAATTGCTTGGATTGTAAGACTGTATCAATTGTAAGTCTCTCTGGATAAGGGCGTCTGCTAAATGCTGTAAATGTAAATGTAAATATTCCCTTTGAACCACAAATTAGTTATTTCAGCAGTAGAGATTACTTGCGTCCAGTAGTAAATGACAGAAGGCACGTTGAGCTTTTTAATTCTAGTAGGTTTGAATGGGAAGAAAAGAAAGCCGAACATAATTATGATTTACCTCTGAAGTTAAAGTATAATAAAGATATTATTTATACCTAAACAGTTGTCACATTTTCAATTTTTGAATCGAAACTCGGAACCCGGAATCGATAAGCAGAATGGAAATCGATAAAATGCAGACGACACCCAATCCTAACTGTAAGGCTGTGTTTTGATTTATGTGTGCAGGCGGTGACAGGGCAGGAGGCCTGTGTGGAGGCATTATTGCAGCATGGAGCCGGTGTGTCCGTGCGGGACAGTAGGGGGCGCACGGCCATGCACCTGGCAGCAGCCTGCGGTCACATCAGTGTGCTCGGGGCACTGCTGCAGGCTGCGCATTCCCTAAACACAGCGCCTGTCATCATGGACAACTACGGCTACACCCCACTGCACTGGGCCTGCTACAATGGTACCAGTGCCTGAAATCCAGATGGTTTTCTTCCCCTTTCTGAGTTCAGCAGGTTTTGTGACTAATCATCTCTTCTCTTCTCAGGTCATGACACTTGTGTTGAGGCACTTTTGGAGCAGGAGGCGTTCCACAGGATGGAGGGCAACTCCTTCAGTCCGCTTCACTGTGCTGTGTAAGCTGTGTAACAGTGCTTTTGTTCTCGGAACAGGCACCGTGCTGTGTGTGTGTGTGTGTGTGTGTGTGTGTGTGTGTGTGTGTGTGTGTGTGTGTAGCTGAAGGTTCTCTTTCCTCTCTCTTTTAAAAGGATCAACGATAATGAAGGTGCAGCTGAGCTGCTGATCGACACGCTGGGTCCTGCCATCGTTAATGCTACAGACTCCAAGTCCAGGTCAGAGCGATGTTCCTCTGCATTTTAGACAAAGTTTGTTTAAACTTCGGTCTGTTTTTCACTGCTGCTACGTTTTAGCGCACTTTGGAACAGGTTACAGCGCACTTTGGAACAGGTTACAGCCTTTTGTGTTGCGTTCCTATGGAATAGGGGTAAAATAAAAACAATTTCAATTAGTAAATTAGTTCAGCTGTCTGACATGGCTCCAATTTATGAGCCTAGATTCAATTCAAATGAAAACCAAAAGGGATAAAATTTTTCGATATTATTTAAATTAAAAAATTATTATAAGTTAATAATATATAAGTTAAGTTATTTAAACAAAACAACTACCAGTCTTAGAAAAATACTCAAGTAAAAGGTGAAGGAAGAAGAAGAATAAAAGTACATGCTACTAAATGTACTTAAAGTTAAGAAGTAAAAGCATTTCTTTAAAAAACTAACTCAATTTCTGAAACAGGATGTCCTTTATTGAGGGTAAGAAGTTCACATCCATGACCATGAGGGCACATAATGTTTTGCCTAAAACATCATCAGATTTTCACACAAGTCCTAAAAGTAGATAAAGAGAACCCAGTTAAACAAATGAGGCAAAGATATTATACTTATGAGATAAAAAAATGAGATATGTCTCATTTTTTTAAAACTGGGTTCTTTATCTACTTTTAGGACTTGTATGAAAATCTGATGATGTTTTAGGTCATATTTATGCAGAAATATAGAAAATTCTAAAGGGTTCACAAACTTTCAAGCATCACTGTACAATGTATATAAACCTGTACATTTACTATTCATTTATGCAAATTTGAGAAATAGTCTGTGATTGATGATTGTTTCTGTGATGCGAACCACAAAGTCCAGTCTGCGATGAATAACAGCAAAGTTATTATAATTTAAGTCTGTTCACTCTGCCACCATCTTGGTAACGCCAACGGGCAGATATTTTCAGCCATACAAGGCCAGACTTATTTCTTTGAATGGGGAGAGACTTATATATTCGAAACTGAAAGGAGCCAAGCCTCTCCGACACTTACTGATATGCCAATTAATTCTTTGTAATGATGGGGCGGGACTTCTGTTCTACAGTCCCATTCATATTACAACCAGCGGCCAGTCTCCTCCTTATATAACATCTCTGATAACAGACAGGTGCTGTTGTCAGATTAAAATAGGATTTAAAGTGCCACCTACTGACCGGTCTGAAACTTGGCGGCTTAGCAGCGTGGAATTTCATTACTGGCAGGACATTTGTCATATTTTAAGCTTGGCGAGAGACGAGGTTGACGGCTTTTATAGGTGAAATGCCTGGAGGGAAATCCATCCTGCTATCACAGGTGGTGAGAAATGAGGTTGGCAAGATGATGGGGAGCGAGATAATGAGGTTAGACTGTATATGTAAAATGAATAGATTCATTTAAAAGTTGGAGCCTTTTATTGAAAACGTAGTGAGTAAAAAGTACTTTTTTTAACGTAGTAAGTGAAACGTATTAAGTTACAGAAATGATCGAGTACAGATAGCTAAAAATACTTAAGTACAATAACAAACTACTTAACACCCCTGGCTGTCACAAGTCAAGTCATGTAACAGTCCACGTCCCTGTGTGTGTGTTTGTGTACATTTCTAAATGCATTAATCTGCATACGTATCATGAATACATTGGCCGTTTCTTATCAGGACACCATTACACGCTGCAGCCTACACAGACCACGTGGAGTGTCTGCAGCTGCTGCTCGGTCACAATGCCCAAGTCAATGCCATCGATGCCCTGGGTAAAACACCCCTCATGATGGCTGCTGAGAACGGACAAGCCAACGCTGTGGGTAAGGCAGACCTCCACATCACTAGACTGCAGATTTTAGCCTGACCTTGCTGATTTGAACATTCTTATATTAGGATTTGAGCATCCTGATCATGTCATGAGGATTTTGGAATGCAAGTTAATATATTCAGGGTACAAACCTAACTATATCGGATTTCTCCACATTTATAAAACAGGTGAAAAACAGAAACGTATTTGTATTCAACTTTGTTCCCTGCACATCTTTGTATGTAGAAAATCAACAAAACTGGTGTTTGGCCAAAGGGGACGAGACATTTGCATGAGTGCATATCATTCCTGTAGTGCTTGTGAAATACTGAGGTAGATGTTGAAATGAGTGGAAAACCTGATTTTTCTTTTATGCAGAAGTACTTGTGAGCAGAGCAAAGGCAGACCTCACACTGCAGGACGCGAACAAGAACACAGCCCTACATTTAGCCTGCAGCAAGGTACACCCACACACACAAGCCCACAGACACACACTTATTTTTTTTATTTAACAGCTGTTATTCACATTTTTGTTACTTGACCAGTGGTGCTTGAACCCTTTTAGAATTTTCTGTATTTCTGCAATATGACATAAATATGACATAAAACATCATCACATTTTTCTAAAATTAGATAGAGAACCCAGTTAAACAAATGAGACAGAAATATTATACTTGGTCATTGATTTATTGAGGAAAATAATCCAATATTACATATTACTGAGTGGCAAAAGTATGTGAACCTCTAGGATTAGCAGTTAATTCGAAGGTGAAATTAGAGTCAGGTGTTTTCAATCAATGGGATGACAATCAGGTGTGAGTGGGCACCTGTTT
Source organism: Ancistrus triradiatus (assembly GCA_025084515.1). Lineage (NCBI taxonomy): Eukaryota > Metazoa > Chordata > Actinopteri > Siluriformes > Loricariidae > Ancistrus > Ancistrus triradiatus. Next base: position 16,759 of record JAJAGP010004028.1, on the reverse strand, counting down.
TATTTAAAGAACAGGGATCTATCAAAGTCTGCTCTTCAACAACACGTTTGTGGAAGTGTATCATGGCACGAACAAAGGAGATTTCTGAGGGACTCAGGTATTGATGCTGATCAGGCTGAAAAGGTTACAAAAACCATCTCTTAAGAGTTTGGACTCCTCCAATCCACAGTCAGACAGATTGTGTACAAATGGAGGAAATTCCAAGACCATTGTTACCCTCCCCAGGAGTGGTCGCCCAACAAAGATCACTCCAAGAGCAAGGCATGTAATAGTTGGCGAGGTCACAAAAGGGGTAACTTCTAAGCAACTGAAGGCCTCTCTCACATTGGCTAATGTTAATGTTCATGAGAGTCCGCCGTCAGAAGAACACTGAACAACAATGGTGTGCCTGGCAGGGTTGCAAGGAGAAAGCCACACTGCTCTCCAAAAAGAAACATTGCTGCTGGTCTGCAAGTTTGCTAAAGATCACGTGGACAAGCCCAGAAGGCTATTGGAAGAATGTTTTGTTGGACGGACGGATGAGACCAAAATAGAACTTTATGGTTTAAAAGAAAAGCATTATGTTTGGAGAAAGGAAAACACTGCATTCCAGCATAAGAACCTTATCCCATCTGTGAAACATGGTGGTGGTAGGATCATGGTTTGGGCCTGTTTTGCTGCATCTGGACCCAGGACGGCTTGTCATCATTGATGGAACAATGAATTCTGAATTATATCAGAGAATCTAAAGGAAAATGTCAGGACATCTGTCCATGAACTGAATCTCAAGAGAAGGTGTGTCCATGCAGCAAAGACAACGACCCTAAGCACACAAAGTCGTTCTAAACTACCAAAGAATGGTTAAAAGAACAATAAAGTTCATGTTTTGGAATGGCCAAGTCAAAAGTCCTGACCTTAATCCAATGGAAATGTTGTGGAAGGACCTGAAGTGAGCAGCTAATGTGAGGAACCCACCAACCACATCCAAGAGCTGAAGCTGTTTCTGTACGGAGGGGAATGGGCTAAAATTCCTCCAAGCCGGTGTGCAGGACTGATCAACAGTTACAGGAAAAAACGTTTAGCTGTAAAAAAGCAGTTATTGCTGCACAGGGGGGTCACACCAGATACTGAAAAGCAAAGGTTCACATACTTTTTGCCACTCACTAATATGTAATATTGGATCATTTTCCTCAATAAATAAATGACCAAGTATAATATTTTTGTCTCATGTGTTTAACTGGGTTCTCTTTATCTACTTTTAGGACTTGTGTGAAAATCTGATGATGTTTTAAGTCATATTTATGCAGAAATATAGAAAATTCTAAAGGGTTCACAAACTTTCAAGCACCACTGTAGTTATGGCCTGTGCCAGAAATAATGCCTAATCAGTACTGCCTACATTCTACATAATAAATATAGCAATATTAGTCTATAGGGAACAGAATTATAAATTAGGTCTTGCAGTACCTTATCCGGCTTTGCTCATTACTGCGCAGTGTGACTGAAGCAAGAATAAACGAGGAGGTGTATGTAATAAATTGATTAGTTAGTGTGTAGATTGTTAGCAGCTTGGAGCCAGCTGATGAAAATGGAATCCCATATGGGGCTTGCAACGTGTAGGTTGAGTGGTGTATTTGCAGAAAAACCCGAGCCACTGGGGATGTACTCATAGTGCTGGTCCTAAGCCCATGTGGATGGAGAGGGTTGCGTCAGGAAAGGCATCTGGTGTAAAACCTGTGCCAAAACTACTACACAGCTACAGGAGCAGCCAAAAGAGGAAGAAAAACATGGAATGTAAATTGTTCAGATATAGTCCACCTTATATGACTCTGTAGGGCTTTCATTATGGCCCTTTGTTTGTGTGCAGCTTTCGTTTTTGGAGGCTACATGTGAGGGTAGTGGTTAACTTTCCACTTGTGCTTCATGCTGGCTTTAAAGCTCATTTTGATACTCATTTTGGGTGCTGGCTTACTTTGAACCTTTGAAATTGTTAAATTGGGAAATTGTCAAATATTGTTATTGTAAATATTTGAACTTTTAACTGCTTTTCTACTCCAGGGACATGAAACCAGTGCCTTGTTAATCCTGGAAAAGGTCACAGACAGGAACCTCATCAATGCCACAAACGCAGCTCTTCAGACGTATGTACAGCCCATATACACTTCTCTTGAAGTAAACCATTCAGCTGGGTTTCCTATTGTGAGCCATTATGAACTTTGGGTAGTCCTTAACTTTTAAGACGCAATATTCATGCGTACATGATGTACAGTACTGTGCAAAAGTCTTAGACCACCATTAGACATACCCTTGTTTTAGCAATTGGTAAGGACCATATATAAAAGTCTCTGTTTTAGACTTGAACTAGAAAACACAGGAATTGTGTATGCAGTATTAAAAAAGTCAAAACAAAATCAGAAAACCAGCTTCTATAGGCTACAGTGGCAAGCACTTACACTGGAGCAGCTTTATCAGGATGCCAAGTTGACCCTACTACAGTCTGGAGAAGCTTGATCAGAAATGGTCTTTTTGGAAGAGTAGCAGCCAAGAAACCGCTTTTTTGGAAGGGAAACAGGGTGAAAAGGCGAAAATTGGAATGACGATCAGTGGAAAAGAGGATTATGAAGTGACCAATCCAAATTTGAAATTCGTGGGCCCAGTCGTCGACAATATTATGTATGGTCATTTAAACCATTGCTAAAACAACAAATCTAATGGTGGCCTAAGACTTTTGCACTTTTTCTGAGAGGAGAAAATATGCAGAAATTGAACTGCCCCTCTGTATCACTCTTTCATCATTTCTAACGGGTTGCCAGTATGAGTGATTTCAACCCCGAAACAGTAGATGTTGATCGTAGGTGTACGTGTGTGTTTTCTGCCAGGCCGCTGCATGTTGCTGCTCGTAACGGACTGGCAGTGGTAGTGCAGGAGCTCCTGAGTAAAGGAGCCAGCATCCTCGCTGTGGATGAGAATGGTGTGTGTAAAACCCATAAACATGTGCTAGCCGTCCCAGCTAAACACCACCTAGCCTAACATACTCTGTTCCTGTTTGTCAGGTTACACCCCGGCCTTGGCGTGCGCACCTAACAAAGACGTGGCCGATTGCCTGGCGCTGATCCTGGCCACCATGATGCCAGTGTCTCCTGGCGGAGCCGGTTCTGTGCCGGGCCTCAACTTTAGAGCTATAAACCACTACTGCAGCCCATCCAAGGCTGTAACGTTTGACCCTTTACCCACCCTGCGCTCTGAGCATCCTTCTTACTGCAGTTTCAACAGCCTGGGCCGAGAGAGCGGACTCATCATACACGACGATGAACTCAACGACTCGGATTCAGAGACGTACTGATGACTTGCGGCTCATGGAGGCGGATCCTCATTCTTCTGAAGATCATTTTGTACAGCTACAGAGTGCCTGAAGGTTGAGGGAGAAGGTAACGCTAAAGCACTGGGTCATACTTTAAAATGGATTTAGTGCCCTTCCAAGCTATAGCTGTACTGAATAGAATGGCGCTTACCATTTTCCCTTCCTTATTCGGCCTGTATGGCCAATATCTCAGGAGCCTTTCGAGACTAAGAGCAAAAAGAAATGGAAAAAAAAAGAAAAGAAAAGCAGGACATATTTGAGTACAGACCACATGTTCTGGCTTTGGTTTCAACAGTTATTATGGGGTTGTAACTTTTAAAATTCTTTCATGCATCTTTTAATCCAGACATATTTAGTTGTTCCCTAATGTTGAACTTTTAATGCAGTAATGACTACTGTGGGACTGCATTTCCCAGACTTCTCCTCTCTGGCAGTAAGAGAATAAAACATTTAGATATGAGGGTTGTAGAACCCAGCTGGAGGGACCAAGTTGTTTCCTCGCTTTAAAGCAAGAATTAAGTTTTGTTTGTTTGTTTTCTCGTTTTTGTTTTTTAGCTGTGGTTAATTTATCGTAAGCCAGATTAACCAAGACTGGACTGCTTTGAATTTGCAAATTTCCAGTTTGCATGTAGTCCCTGTTGTCCTCGATGAATGAACATCTGACTGATTTCCAATGATAGTTGATACTTTCTTACTTTTAAATCTGAGACCAGCTGCCCATAGAGTTTGTACACATCCAGTGCTGGTCCTTGGTGAATCACAACTGTTATACTGTAAGCTCAAACAGAGGAAAGCTATGCGTGTTTGTGTGTTTCTGTGTATGTGTGTGCGGTAAGAAAATGTTGCCTTTTATGAATGCGGAAAAGACTAAGGGCTGGTTGGGCCCTTGGTGCATTGTGCAAATGGTTACTAATAAATCCTGAATATTTTGTCACACTATTATGATAAGGCTTATTTACATTTGGCACTGTTGTAACTCCGTAGCAGCTCTGGAATTCACACAACGAACCTTCTGTTTGCTTAAACTAAGAATATGAAAGTGATCTGCATTAGCAAAATGGAAAATATACAGTACAGTAAATACACCCACCTTTATAGAATTTCTGTTTTTGTTTTATTTTGTGCGTTAATGGACCAGTACAGCATTTTGAAATATTCCCAGTACAGTAGTACCTCAGTTCTCGACCACCTTGGAACTGGTTGAATTCGGTTCTTGATGCATTTTGATTAGAAAGATTTCTCGGTTCTCGTCGTTTGCTCGGTACTCTGTGCACTTGCTTAAACTCGTATTAGTAGAGCCGCATGACTCGTTTGAGCCGAAACTCGATTCATGATTCACGAGTCACGATTCAGTACACAGTGATTCAGATTCACAATTGTTTTTTCTTAGTTTAACATCTTTTCTTAGTGTCATTAAGACTCCACAGGTCCTAAAAAGTTAGTTTATAAGAGCCAACCGAAATCAAAAACAGGAACTGAATGCTCCAGAACACAGGCTCAGGAACCTGGAACAGATTCACTCAATTTAGATTATTCCTAGTGGGAAAAATTTGCTTGGTACTAGTCGTTTTTGGTTCTCCACAAGCCTTCTGAAACAAATTAACCACAAGAACCGAGGTACCACTGTTCTTTTAAAGAATTCCAGATATTAATATTCCTTGTTAATGACGTGAACATATGAAGTACAGGACTTGTCAGACTACTTTAGGTAAATGACCCATATAAAATGATAAAACAAATATTACACACATTACATAGATTATACAGAAAAGTAAGGCAATGATTCCTAGATGCTGGTGAAAATATACCAAGCCTTTTTTTTTATTTTTTTATTTTTTATTTTATTTTTTTAAACTGAACCTCAGTGCCTGACTTTCCAAACAGGCCTATACAGGGCACCAGTCGATGGACACATGCACACACTCACTCACCATAGGACCATTTACAGATCCCAACTGACCTACTGAATGTCTTTGGAATGTGGGAGGAAACCAGAATATGTGGAGGAACACACTGGGAGAACCTGCAAATTCCATGCCGGTCATGACTTGATCCCAGGTCTCTGGAGCTGTGAGGTGACCACCCTCACGACTGAGCCACCGTGCCACTCACAGTGTTACAACCGAAACAGTTCTAAAGCTGATTGGTGATTTGTTCTTGATTTGTATTTTTAATGTACTCATTGTTTTATGTAATTACTTTAAATTAAGGCAGATTTGTTTTACAGAGTATTCTTCAGTGAACCTGAAACTTGTACAGTACTGAATTTCATGATAATAAGAGACAGTCTTAGGATAAATATTACAGTGTTGTGTCTGAGGCTTGCTAACACAGTTCTGCTGCAGTCAACATGGGAATGGCAGTCGTTTATTTACAATCTAATTAAAAACAGGGAGCAGGAAGAGGTAAAGCAAGCAAAAACTTATTGCGAGTAATAATGGATGTTTGCGAGTCATGTTTACATGGACAGATGTGTCTGTCTATCCACATCACGCGTTCCCAGCATGCGACTCGGATCGGAAAGTGAGTGCTAACTGCAATCTAATAGAGATCTAGCAATTCAGGCTGAGGCTCGGCTTTGGGTTGTGCAGGAAACCGAAAGATAAGCTTCTGCTACCCCTGGCAAAAACAAGTTATCTGTGTACATCCCAAACTGATTGAATTAAATCTCCTTAATTGATAACAGTTTTTTTCCAGATCAAGTAAAGGAATAAATTATGGAATCATCAACAAAAAAGGTCACAATTGCTCTTTTCTCTGATGACATGAAGTCTTTGAGGTACCGACTTCAGTATTGAAAATCAGTATTTTACATCAGACTGGTTCCAGTGCTGAGAGATCAGCTTTGTAGGGCCTTGTCATAGAACAGGTTCTTTAGCTTCCATCAGACATGTTCAGATCGAGATCCAGGCTGATTACTGACCATGTCAATGAGTTGATGTGCCTTGTCTCTTTCTCCGCTCTGTCCCAAGATGCATCATCGCTCACTGGAGACTTTACCAGGTACACCTTGCTAGTACTGGGTTGGACCCCTTTTGCCTTCAAAACTGCTTTAATTCTTCATAGCATAGATTCAACAAGGTTTTGGAAATTCTGCACACATTTTGAGATTTTGTTCCATATTGACATGATGCAAATCTCCTCTTCCGGACAAGGTTCTCAGTTGACTACAGTGAACTGTCATGTTGAAGAAACCAGTTTAAGATGATCTGAGCCTGTGACGTGGTGCGTAGAAGATGCGTTCACTGTGGTCATGAAGGAATGGACATGTGGTGTTTAAACAATGTTCAAATGGTATTAAGGAGCCTAAAGTGTGCCAGGAAAATCCCCCACACCATTACACCACCAGCAGCAGCCTGAATTGTTGATACAAGGCAGGATACGTCCGTCCTTTCATGTTGTTCACACCAAATTCTGAACCTACCATCTGAATATCACAGCAGAAATCACAACTCACCAGACCAGGTAACATTTTTCCAATCTTCTCCTATCCGATGTTGGTCAGCCCGAGTGAAACTGTAGCCTCAGTTGCCTGTTAACTGACAGGAGTGGCACCCGGTGTGGTCTTCTGCTGCTGTAGCCCATTTGCTTCAAGGCACAAGAAGATGTGCATTCAGAGCCGCTCTTCATACCTTGGTTGTAATGAGTGGTTATTTGAGTTACTGCTGCCTGTCTATCAGCTTGAATCAGTCTGACCGTTCTCCGCTGACCTCTGACATCAACAAGGTATCGTCTCTCTTTTGGACCATTCTGATGGCGGTGTATGAAAATTCCGCTGTTTCAGAAATACTGAAACCAGACAACCGCGCCACGTTCAAAGTCACTTAAATCACCTTTCTTCCGTGTGTGATGCTCGGTTTGAACAGCAGGTTGTTTTGGCTACATGCCTAAACGCACTGAGTTGCTGCCATGTGATTGGCTGATTATTTGCATTAATGAGCAGTTGAACAGGTGTACCTAATAAAGTGTCCAGTGAATGTATGGGGTCGAAGGTCAATGACTAGTGCTATAACAAAAATTATGACTTTGATACGATACCTGCCTAAAATATCTCGATACCGATACCAAAACGATACAAAGGCAAAAGCCCAAAACATCAGGAAAGAAATGGAATAACAGATGATAGAACATGGAATGTAAAATGGTTTTTATTAATTCTAAAAACCCAGAAGGAAATTCTGACAATGAATTTACATTAATAATTTGATTATTGACAATAATTTGACCAGAAAGGACAGATGGTTATTAAAGCTTTTACACAGTCAGCAGTAATCTGATGTCCTCTGTATCCTTGAGTTTATGGCATTTCTTTGACAGGTCAGTTAGCTTTGTATGTACGGCTAGATCTTACTGGTTAAACAGTTTCTACTGAATGCATTTTCTAGCAATAGAAGTAATTATTGACATAAAGGTACATGTGATAATTACCATTACCAGTGCTGTTGAGTCTTCTGAGTTGAATAAATATGAACTGATCATATTTATGATTGGTATTGATGATCTACTTGTGATTGTGAAAGCCTGATTTTTAGCAGTTAGGTTTATGATAAGCGTTACCAGTGTGAACATGTATAGATATAGATATTTGCCACACTGGTAAGTAAATTAAAAAGATAAAGCCAGTTAAACAGTTATTATTGCCCTTAACTTCCTTGTCACACTCAGATGGCTAAAAAGATCACTTGTCACAATGGATCTCACTCGTCTGATTTATATATGAGGACGTGAGCCTGATGTAATTATGTTATATATCATGTTCACCAACCTGCTGCTCTGTCAGGCAGGCTCTGTCAAGCAGGACGTTGTCTTTTTTGGTCTGTGTAGGTTTAAAACATCTTTTGCAAACTGGTTTTGTTGTGTTCATGGGATTAAAATAATGCCATATTTCACTTCTTGAATGTAATTTCTCTACAAGTCATGGACAGTCAGCAAAAGCTCTGGTATTAGCAGCCATTAACTCTCCATTTTCTCTTCTGATTCAACGTTTTAACTGCAGGGAGAGGAAGCAGTATACTGGCCCCCTGTGGCACATTGACGCAACTCGCATAAATAAATGAAGCTCTGCTTTAAAAACACTAACTCTTAAAGTACTGGTACTAATAAAATGAGGTATCCTACCATTTTTCATGGAAAGGTATCGCGATACTTTTCTAGTATCGGTATACCATGCAGAACTATTAATGACAGAGCCAAACGATGGGTTGCATATCAAAGACAAAACTACTGACTCCCCACAGGGAGCCAGTATATATATAAATAATATTAATATATACTGGCTCCCATAATATTACAGCTGGACCCACTTGTACTTGTGAGTCGTCGAGTTGCTGCATGACCCACCTTCTCTTGAGATTCAGTTCATGGACAGATGTCCTGACCTTTTCCTTTAAAATGTAGAATTCATTGTTCCATCAATGATGGCAAGCTGTCCTAACCCACATGCAGCTAAATGGACCCAAACCACGAGACTACTCACCACAATGTTTCACAGATGGGATAAGTTTCTTACACTGGAATCCACTTTTTCATTTCTCCAGAGATGATGCTTCTCATTTAAAACAATCGTCATCACTCTGTGTTCTCCTGATGCTGGAGTCAAGAAACGTTAGCAATTGGCCAATGGCCTTTTGTTGCTTAGAAGTTTACCCTGAGTTCCTTTGTGGCTTCACAGACTGTTACACTCCTTGCTCTTGATCATTGTTGGCTGACTAATCCTTAGACACATTTGTACAGTCTGTCCAAACACTCTAGAGATGATTTTGTAGCCTTTTTCCAGCCTCATTAGCATCAATATGCAAATCCCATCCAAAAAAAGAAATGAAATGATAGTAAATGTAAGAAACACTTTTTTTTTAAATTTTTTTTATTTGCACTTTACATTCTGTTCCAACTTTATCTGATTTAGGTTTGTTTAGAATCAGCTGTTGTTAATACAAAGTTCAGCCCATTTCTGATTAGTTTTGAAGCAGATTACAGAAAATTTAAGTACTAAAAGAGTAGGTGGTTGGGATAAGAACATTTACTTAATGTGTAAGTGGTCATTGCAGGAAATCCACCATGGAGGCATCAGAGCCGTTTTGCTGGTGGCTTGTCCTTATCGTAGACTCTCCCGTACAGCATTGCAGTCACCAGGCCGGTGGTCATACCTCTTCGGCTCATGTAGACTCCACCACTGTCCCGGCCGGACTGATCTGGTCTATCCAGAGTCATCCCGCTGCCCAGCACACCAATGTAGACGTCTTCAGTGCTGAACGTTCTTGCAGGTGAAAGTCGACCTGTTGTGTCTGAGCATACTCTGTCTCCCCTTCCACAGCTTGACTTTTTGGAGGCTTGTGCACCGAATCAAGGCACAGATCTCCAAGTAGTAGCTCCTATAGCTAATGTGAAGCCCCTTGAATGCCCCAAGTGCATAAAGCTCATCCTCGGTGTGATTTGATCTCTGGAAGAGCAGGTGGCAACAGACCGATCCATCACATACTGTGAGATTCCCCTGCCTGCCAATTAATGGCACTAATGTAAAATTATCACGCATGATTATGGATGTGAAGGGAGTCGGCGGGTCAGTTAAAAGCTTTTCAGTGCACCTTGTGTCTTCTTCAGTGCAGTACTCTGTCTCGAATTCTCTCTGGAAATCATTCAGAGTCAAGCTCTTCTCATGTTCCTCTTGGGAATACCTAGAGAAGGGGACGCCTTCACTGTAGCCTTGTCTGCTGCATCCAACATGGAGGGATCCAGGACTGGTATTCTATGGACCATAAGTTTTCCCGCCCCTCCTTTTTTGGCATAATAGTAGAAAGCATCCCAGGGTGTATAAATTCCACTCCCCGTCATTTTCAAAGCTTCCACTCTCAGGTTAGCAGCCAGCAAAGTGACACCAGAAGAGTAGGAAAAAGAACGCTGAAACTGCACGGCTGACAGCAGGGGGAGCTTGTTCATCCACGCTGTCGGGTACACCAGCTGTCTTATGCCCATGTCCTTCACCAGGGTCATGACTGGCTCCCGAAACAGTATGTCAAAGCAGGTAAACACCCCGAATCGTCCGGCAAATGGCGTGGTGAACGTGACGTACTCGCACTTGGGAGGTGCATCAAAAGAAGCCTCATAATACAGGTTCTGCTTGTGGTATCTCGCCACAATAGTGCCGTTGTCATTAAAAACAACATCTGTATTGAACTGGTACTGGCCATCAGGGGGGCAGAGAGGATCGACGGATATGTCACAAGGCTGACGATCAGGCATGTTGGCCACCACGTAGAGGTTGTTCTTACGAGCTATGCAGCTCAGACGATGGAGGACCTGTGAAAATAGTTCAAATATTTCTTCAAATATTGGATATCTCCCTCAGAAAATGTCACACACTAGACACTATGAATTCCTGTACTGTTAGTCACTGATTTATGATGGGGATACGTTCCGACAAATCCATTGTATGTTGAGTTTATGGTAAACCAAGGAGTTTCATATATACTGTACATATCATTCTGTAGCCGACCTTAAGCATCTTTAAAACACTTACATTAAACTACAGATGGGCAAAGTCATTAACATGAAGCACATGTTATAATAAAATGTTGAATACCTCATGTAATTGACTGAATAATGTATTTAAATTAAAAAACAAAAACATTTATGTCGCGACCACGGCTTTTCCTCATTACATTTCCCAGCTTGAACTGAATACGAAACCATACCATCAACCAAAAATGTCCAGCCACTAACATGCTGTAGGCAGCGTCCCGAAAGCACTGATGTAGAAGTAGAGTATGACTAACAAACTGTGCAACAACAACAGATGAGCTACTGTCTCTGACGTTACATCTCCAAGGTGGAGCAATAAGCTGATCGTCAAAAGGTAAAGTGGACAGTGAGTGAACAGTGTTTTAAAACTCCAGCAGCACTACTGTGTCTGATCCACTCTTTCTAGCTCAGCACACCACCCCCACGAGTGTCACTGCAGTGCTGAGAATGGTCCACCACCCAAATAGTACCTGGTCTGTGGAGGTCCTGACCATTAGATAACACAGTAAAGGGGACTAACAAAGTATGTAGAGAAACGGATACAATCTGTAATTGTAGACCTACAAAGTCTACCAGTTTTTCTGTCACTTCATATGTTATATGCGGTGTGAATATAACAAGAATGAAAAACCCTGAGTATTACTTTCAAATCTATATCCTGAATAGTAAGTATTTACCACCAAGTAATGCCTTCCTGTATCATCTTGTGAATGGATAAAGTAATAAACCAGCTTTTTATATTCCACATATCACTGCCTAATCAAATTCCTTTGTCTTTCTTGTCCAGTAAAGCCATTTCTCTTCAACATATCATCTTGTTCAGTACAGCACTTTTGTATTGAATAAATGTATTCAGGTACTGTGCCTCTGTGTTGGGGAATCTGTCAGGCTCTGCACAGGGACTCCACTTCACTGCTCCAGGATCAGGCACCGTCTCCAGATACCCAGCTATGGACGACCTGGTGTAGTTGAATCCATGGATGCCATCTTCCGGAAATACTATGATCTGGGCCCCCTGTTGAACAAGTGTAGCTACATTGGGTGAGATTTCTCTTTAGAGCATGCCTGGTTAGTGTTGGGTTAGTGCTGGTGTTACCTGTTTAGCAGCTAAAGCAGCTTGCTCCTCAAACACAAGCAGGTTTTTGTTCATGTGCTGCAGAGCTGCTCTCCTTCCTGCAGCCACTGTTGGATTCAGGTTCAGTATCACCTGATGTTCATACACTGCAGCGATGTAAGTCAGGTCCTGTTCTGATTTGGAAAACTGAGTCCAAGTAAGACAAAGTGCTATCAAAATGACTGCGATCTGGCCACGACTCTCCATGTTGGAAAACTGAATTCGCAGCTAAACCAAAGAGCAAAGGTTAACTAGTAGTGTCAATACTCAGTTTTGTGCTACAGATTCTCAATCCAAACCAGGTTCAAAGCTTAAGTTTTTATATTTTTTTATTCAAGTTTCATTTAAAAAAAATAACAATAACATAGCATTTTATGGTATAATGCATGTAAAATCTACAACTGGAGTTAAATGTCACTGTTCAGCTTCGTGGTGAAGCGACTCCTTAAAACATGATAAGTGTTTAAAGGTGAGAAAGCGCTATATTTAGATCATATATGCGTATCAAAACGCAAACTTTAATCAGTAAAAAGCTTCATATTATTAGAAACAGGTGTGTTAAACATGTTAAATGCAAAACACTGATTTAGCACAAAGCTTCTTATAAGAAATGAAAACGGCTGCGATGGACAAACGTTGCGGTTGCGCATGAAAAGAAAATACAAACGAGAGGTGAATGTTAATATTCAGCCTGTTTGTTTAAAGCCGATAATGTAGTGTGGTGATTTTATTTAGCTATATGTCTTGAATTTAAACGTTTAAATCAATGCGAAGCTTTATAACATTAAATGAAAATACTCTGACCGTTTGCGCAGTGGATTAAATTGAGTCTGTGGTTGGCCAGGCTGAGAGAACGCGAGAATTGCGAGGATCTGGCAACCCAGACCGATTGGGGGGGGGGGGGCAAGACCGATTGCACACAGGACTCACGCTGTTTTTTGTAGCTGTTAGCAGTTTTATTACCTTTGAACTATTTTAATTCCCGATCGCAATCTGTATCATAATATATCGTATATACAGTACTTTTTATCAACATCTTTAATCATTTTTCTTCTATCATTTTCTTCTCGTACCGGCGGATTATATTTTTTGCCGCTAATCGTTATTTAGTAACTTTACAGCTACTTGTGTTTGCAGTAATTAGCCATTAGCTAAATACCAGAGTTGCGTCTTCTTTTGCAGTAGTGTGTGTTTTTATAACTTTTTTACATCCTTTTCCCACCACCTTTTTTTCTGAGACTTAGTTTTGTGTGACGTTTTGTATTAACTTTCCATCAACGCTTTAATCAAGCATTGCATTGGACCATCGGCTGCAGCTGAACCATATCTTCACTGGACACCCCACAACACCACTGGAAGCTAAGTACCTTTAATTCATTAATTGTACTAACATGGCTTCTGCTGCGCTTGTTCCCTGTGCCGAGTGTGGCATGTTTAGCTATTCTTCCTCCGTCATTAGTGTAAATTTTACTTGTGATAAATGTAGGCTTGTAGCCAGTCTGACGGAGAAGATTGTAGTTTTAGAGGTGCGCATCAGAGAATTAGAGAAGGCTAGCTCAGCTCCTAGCTTAGCAGATCTGGATGCCACAGGTGAAGTTGGTGCCCCCACCCCGACAGAGCCCTCGCAGCCCACGAGAGCACCAGTCTTTACCTGTTCACGTGTCCAACAGGTTTGCCCTCCTCAGTGATGCGTTCACTGAGCAGCCTGTTGAAAGAGCTCTGGTCATAGGTGACACTATTTTATGACATGTGAAACTAGCTACCCCTTTAGGGACACCAGCAGCTAGAGTTCTCTGTATCCCCGGAGCCAGATAACGACCTGTAACGAGCCTTAGTGAACTCAAGAGCCGCAGATTCTCTAGGATAGTTATTCATGTAGGGGCTAATGATATACGCCTTCGTCAGTCAGATTACTAAGGCTAATTTTGTGGAGGTGGTTAACGTGGCGAGGCGATTTCCGATGCTGTAGTGTGCTCTGGCCCCATCCCAATGCGGCGATGTGACCAGCCTACAGCAGGTTATGGTTCGCTGAACTGCTGGCTGTCCAACTGGTGCTTGGAAAACAACGTGGGCTTTATAAACAACTGGACAGCCTTTGAGGGTAAGTCTGGCCTTTTAGGATGGGACGGTGTCCATACCCACTCGAGGGTGCTGCTCTCATCTCCTGCAACATTGCCCATAGTCCCTATGTCCTTGCGATTTGTTAGGGGCTGACTATCCAGAGCAGGGGTCAGGCAGCAGAACAAGACCGGCTTAAACAACTGTCTCTCTGTGTAGCCCAGTAGCATGCGTCACCCAAAACCCCATTATTGAAACTGTGTCTGTTACCCGCATCTGCCCTAAACAATAAATGCTCTCAAAAAAGTCTGTTTTAATAACCTCATTAATGTAAACACAGATAGCTCCCCAAAGAAATAACAACCTTAGACACTAAAGCTAGGATTACTTAACATTAGATCACTTACAAACAAAGCAGTGATTGTAAATGAAATAATCACTGATAAATGCTTACACGCTCTCTGTCTGATCTCACTGAGACTTGGATTAGACCTGATGATATTTATCCTTAAATGAAGTCCTCACTTTCCTGGATACAGTCATACTCATCGCCCTCGTCCTAATGGTCGGGAGGAGGCATAGCCCATTTTTTGTTTTTTTGACAAAGAGATAGGTGTTACAACTAAATCCCACTACAAGGCTAATTCTTTGAAATACTGATTGTTAATGTGACTGATCCATCATTATGGAAGTCAAAACCACACTCTTTTCAGCTTATCACCATTAACCGTCCTCCTGGTCCCTATTCAGAATTTCTTCAGGAATTTGCTAACTTTCTTTCCTGCTTAGTACTGTCAACAGATAAGGCTTTAATTGTAGGTGATTTTAATATTCACTTTGACAATGTGCAGGATCCACTTAAAATTGCTTTCGAGTCCATCTTAGAATCCATGGGTATCACTCAGAATGTGATGGGACCAACCCACCGCTGTAATCATACTTTAGATCTGCTACTCCAGCATTGTTTATTAAAAACCTACCAGACTTGAAATTTAATACACCTACGGAGATCAATCATCTTGAATGTGTAAATGACCAATTAGAATGTGTGCTTCGCTCAACCCTGGACACGGTTGCTCCTGTTAGGGTAAAACGCATTAGGGAAAAAAATGCTAGCACCATGGTATAATGACCACACCCGTACCTTAAAGCAAAGAACACGGCATCTAGAGCGCAAGTGGAGATGTAGAAAATTAGAGGTGTTTAAGATTGCTTGGAAGGACAGCATGGCAGAGTATAAGCATGCCCTTACTAAAGCTAAAGCTGCATACTTCTCCTCAATCATAGAGTAAAATAAGAATAATCCAAGATTTCTCTTTAATACAGTCTCCAAATTAACAAAAAACCCTATAGAAAGTGACTCTCCCGTTCTGTGTAATTTTAACAATAATGATTACATGACTTTTTTTTTCCGCACTGATCAGCTCGTCCAAGTCATCAACATGTTTATTAGATCCAATTCCTACATGTTTATTCAAACAAGTAATACCTAATATTATAGAGCCAGTGTTAGTTATTTTAAATTCATCCCTTACCTTTGGTTATGTGCTCAAATCCTTTAAGTCTGCCGTTATCAAACCACTGATTAAAAAAGCCAATCTTGACCCTTGTGTGATATCTAATTATATACCAATTTCCAATGTACCGTTTCGGTCCAAAATCTTACAAAAAGCCGTCTATCAGCAGCTCTGCAGTTACCTCCAAAGGAATGAAATTTATGAAACATTTCAGGCTGGCTTCTAGCCCCATCATAGTACTGAAACAGCATTAATTAGGGTACTAAATGACTTATTATTGTCCTCAGATAAGGGATGTGTTTCTTTTCTTGTTCTGTTAGATTTAAGTGCAGCATTTGACACTATAGATCATGATGTTTTACTAAATAGACTAGAAAATACTGCAGGTATTAAGGGATTAGCAAATCCTACATAACTGACCAGTTTGTTAATATAAATAATCTAAGGTCTAAAAGTATGGCGTGCCTCAGGGGTCAGTGCTTGGCTTGCTTTTATTCTCTCTGTACATGCTGTCACTAGGCTCAGTTATTCGTAAACATGACATTAGTTTCCACTGCTATGCAGATGATACACAGCTGTACATATCAGCCAAACCTAATGACAGCCTTACAATCAACAAAATTGAGGACTGTGTAAAGGAAATAAAAGATTGGATGTCATTTAATTTTATCTTACTTAACTCAGATAAAACTGAGGTTCTGTTAGTGGGACCCCAGGCTGTGAGAGACAGGTTGGCTACGTCTATCCTACATCTAGATGGCTGTCCAGTATTGCCCAGTTCGTCTGTAAAAAAAACTTAGGGGTCACATTTGATTCAGATCTCTCCTTTGATGCACACATTAGCAGCATCACTCAAATTGCTTTCTTTCAATTACGTAATATCGCTAAACTTAGAAATACCCTCTGTTTTAATGGTGCAGAGAAACTTGTTCATGCGTTTATAACCTCAAGGTTGGATTACTATATTATGTAGCGTGATCGCTGTATCTCCCTCTCTTTACCTTCTTCCCCCAAGTCATAAACTTTACAACGTCTTGGAATGCAAGAAGGCCCTACATCTGGACAGGATCTTAACCCCCACCGTTTGACTCCATCAACAGTTAACTTTTTCCCAAACCGACATACAACCTTCGACATCTCCAATCATAAACTAAGTCCATGTGCTAATCTTAAAAAGGGGTTTCAACGGTCCAGGCCACCAAGTTTTCTCAA